>LJIJ01000113.1:0-277824 GCA_001718145.1 Orchesella cincta | reverse complement strand
CCTGTGGCGGCAGTTCAAACCAGCAATATGAGAAAGCTGCTTGGATGGAGGGAACCGGCAGCTCTTTGTGGAAAGAGTGGGCAGAGCTAATGGACTCACGATTGATTTGGAAGAGAGCTTCCTCTACTGGACAGATATTGATCAAATGATTATTGAGCGGGCTCACTAGACGATCCGCTGAGAACGAGACAGATAATCCAAGCGGCGAGGGATGGCTTCAAGCCTTTTAGCTTGGCACAGTACCAAGAATACATTTATTGGAGTGACATGAGCTCTCAAACTATTCAGAGAGCTCAGAAAGTGTAAATGTGTTTGAAGGAGCTGGTGAGAAACCTCAGAAGTTGGCAGGTGCCTTGAATGTGATTGACATGGCTATTTATCACAAACTAAAGCAAGTCTGGTGAAATCCTTGTGCGGTCTCGAACTGTTCCAAACTCTGTTTTTCTGTTCCACCCGGAGGTGTGAAAATAGTGGGAGAGGTAGCGGTGGAGGAAAGGAAAAGGCGGGTTGAGCGTGGCGCAGTGTGCCTGTCCAACTCGAAACGCTCCTTCTCATGATAAATCGAGCTGTCAACCTCCAGGATCTTATATTCCAGTGAAGCGACAATATCTCGGCTCACTTTTGACACGTCAGACTGTCCCGACGCTGTGATGATGGAGGTCAGCCCCAAAAGCAGAGGGGGATCTCAGCAATCGCGTGGGATGGTACAAGGAATATGTATTGGAGTGATGCAAAACGCGGAGATTCGCAAAACCAATGAGAATGGTGGGTGAGGCGGAGACAATACACTGCCCAATTATGTGGATGAAACTTTCAAAGGTATGACTTGGTTTTTGACCCGGTGATACAGCTGGTGTTTTGGATTTGTGTGCAAATTATAATTCAGTCAATGTGACTGATCCGTTTGGCAAGAATTTGGGGAGTATTTTAAGTGGAGGTGGGGGAGGAGATGATGAAGGGACGTGGGCGGAGGAGATACCAGACCGAGATTATTGGCTCTTTATCCATATATTTCGTATTTTCATTTTACGAATGAAGAAGGGAGCATTGAGAGGATTAAAGTTGATGGATGCTAGACAATTTTTTGTGAAAGGGGACAGCGTGAAGTTACCCCACAGCCCATAAACGTAAAGTTATCCCACAGCCCATAAACGTAAAGTTATACCACAGCCCATAAACGTAGAGTTATCCCATCCTGGCATAAAAAAAAAATATCTATTCTTGGACCTACAATGTTGGTCCGTGGGGCAAAGATGGTCCCCTGAGCGTGAAAGTAGCCATTGGACATGTTTCCTGGAGCTTACCTGGTGGCATGACAGAAAGTTTTCCAACCAATGACATCGTGGTGTGGGGTAAACCGGTACTTTCACATTTGTGGTTGTGGGCTGTGGGTAACTTTACGTTTTTGAGCTGTGCGGTAACTTACGTTTATGGGCTGTGGGATAACTTTACGGGGTCAGTCGGAGGATTGCGATGAGCGACATGGAGGGCAGAAATAGGAAGATTTGATTGAGGGATTGGATCAGCCAAGTTTTATTGCCGTTATGGGCGGTAAGAAATAAGGTTTAAATAGGATTCTGTACTTTTTGAAAAGATTTATGAATATTTATTTATTTTTGTTGTTCTGATCGGATCCGTGCTTTGCGGAGAATTGAAAAGGCGAATAACATTGTTTTTATTAATGACCCCATGTCCGTTCCTGACAATCATCACTCATGGCAAAAAATACTTTGGTATCATGGGGATTACGTAAATTTGATTGAATTTAATATAATTGAAGATATTATTTAGTGTGACAATTGCTGCTCCCAAATGTGCGTTTATAATGAGTGCTTTGGAGGGCTTCGCCTTGTCAATGGAAGAACGTCGGATGCGGGGTTTACGTCTACCCGTCAGCCCACGAGTTCTCCTGTGCCCAAGAAAAAATCAGACATACACTTTCTGTATAATCGCTTTAGGAATAAATCAGGAACAAATTGCATTCCCCTCCGTGTTTGTGCTCCATATTGTTTCAAAAAATATAATGTCCACCGGGAAGATTATATTCGGCCTTTGGCTGGCATCCTTTCATGGTTTCCTATGTATGTTTTGCGAAAACCCTTCTAAAAATAAATCCGAATGAATTTGTAATGCCGAATGAATTATTCATTAGTCAAGTCTGTTGGACGAAGCTCTTTTTAATTTCTCAACGTTTTTGCCAGTGCTGTAAAATGAAAATCAAGCAAAATGAGGTTAAAAATGCTGCTGATGATTATCCAAACATGTTGATAATTCTTGATAATTCTTGGTAATTACAATGGCTGCTTTGCCTAGGGTTACCAGTGAATTGTGCTTTGGGAATTTTGCGTTTGGAACATTTTGCGGTTTTAGAACTTTGCACTTGTGTTATTCAGCACCTGAAAAGTTTGCACTTTGCGACAATTTTACCCGTCTAGTTAGTTAGTTTTATTGCATGAAGGAGCCACAGCCCGCTCACAAATTGCACGAATTCATATTTACATGAAGTGCGAATTAGAGGTTTGCATTTCGGATAATTCCAGCGCCCGGCCTGGCCTGCGCCCGTAACAATTTCAAACAGGCGCCTGCTGCCCGCCTGCTAACTTTTAAATTCCGCCTGGCCCGGCCTGCAGGCGCCGCGGGCGCCTGCTATGACCGTTTTTTAAATACTTTATCAAGTAAACCTAATTTTTTAGAAACAGATGCTGGATATTAAATTTACTACATACGCGCTAAATTGATGTCAAAGGATATCAGAAACACTTTAAAGACTCAAGTTATGTCGACTCATTTCAGAACTTCCAGTTTTTTCCAAAATGAAGATGCTCCCACAAAGTACAATAATATTTGCAAGCACGTTTATGTTAAAGCATAATAAACAAGTTAACAGCTCTGTCCGTAACCAGTGAAAAGTTGATAACTTTATCTACCGTCTCCATTTTGCATATTGTTTGGCATGTTCCTCAATTGAAGAAAATAAAATTTATAACATGTGCCCAGTACTTACTAAATGGTTTGCAGGATAATAATAAAACATAGTTAAATGGTTTAAAATGAATAGGCAGGGCACATTTATAATATTTTCGTATGTTTTTGTAAACGAAAAATGCAATATAAATTTCAAATGTATAAAAAAATGTCTAAATAAAAATGTATTAAAAAAGTGCAGGCGGCCTGCAGGTGCCTGCAACTTTTTTAATTTTCCGCCTGGCCCGCCTGCGCCTGCGACCCGAGTTTAATTTTTTTGCGCCTGGCCCGCCCGTCCTGCAGGCGGGCGGCAGGCGCCTGCAGGCGCCCGTTGAGCAGGCGCCCATTGCCACACCTCTACTTAGAAGCTCAGATCAAATATCTGCTAGCTCTGCTTGGCTATGCATATGCATAACAAAATGGTTTGGATTTTGGATGCATCCGTTGTTTCGGCATTAGACAAGATTAAGATGATAATCCTTTGATTAACTATTATACACTCAATTTAAATTCTCAAACACGATTTTAATAGAATTTCGTATCGGTACATGCAATGCAACACGTATAACAATAATAAATGCATATAAAAATTATTTTAGGCAAGAGGCGACCAATTCCAATCCAACTTGGTGATGTGCGACCTCGCTAGCTTTCCACTTTTGAAGGTACTCCAAGAAGGGAGGATTCTGAAGTAGATCTTGAGCTCGGGCGTCGCTGACGCCCTCCACCGCCAGGTCCTCCTCCGGAAGCCCTCCTTGCACGATTTTCGGATTCCGTACCACTTTCATCTGAAGAATATGACATGGTTCTAGAATGACGACGACGGGGAGGGGACCGTGTTGGGGGTCGTAAGTTGTCTTTGTTGCTTTCTGACGCTTTCCTGCTCCGATGTTGATTCTTTATTTCCCACACCATATGCTGACGCTGCACCACTTCAGGGTATTTGGATATGAAGGAGTGATCATAGGGTAAGAAAAATTCCCAGCCTTTTTTAACAACTCGACGTGAGACATTACTAAGGATCTCTTTGACTTCTTCAGTTGGAAGGTGGAGAAGGGGCGCTAGCTTTCGCCTTTCAACGAATCTCTGCTCCGTGAAAAGGCTTAACTGAAAGTATAACATCAAAAGTCAGTATTCAAAGCTTGCCTTTCTTTCATTTCTGCATCAATGAAAGAAATTACATTATTATAACGATTATTGAGTTTCCTTACCACAGTATCTCTAGCAGCTTGCATTACTGGCCCAGGTATACCATTGATATTTGATTTGAAGCCGTCTGGATAAACAATTTCACTTCGTACCACCCAGCAACCTTGCACCAAGACGGCAGCAGCTTGTAAGTGACGCAATATGCTTGTTTCATCAATAGAAACCCGTAATCTTGTTTTCAAAAAGTCTATAATCTGATCATAGTGCATTACTTTGCCTAAAAAGGAACCAAAAATTATTACTTTTACTCATTCCAGTTTACAAAAAGTTTTTGCTAATTTTTTAAATACTTTATCAGGTTAACTAGTTCAACTTACCATTAATCATTAGGACCTTCAACTGATCTTGTAAATTCAACTCCTTCATTCCCTGAATGTTGATACGTTGAGGAGCTTGAGTTTTTGATTTACTATCAGAGCCGTCCATCACAGCGTCCACGTGTTTGGGAAAGAGTTTTGATAAATAGTCCTTTTGCGTGAGTACATACATAGGCACATCATTATCCATATTTTGAGTACACAACTGAGCTGCCACTATTGGATTATTGTCTTCATATTTTAACGGCATCCAGGGTTCCTCCTCTTCCTTTTTTCTTGCAGAAAATGAGGATTTACTAGTCATAGGCTTGGTTGGATCCCCTTGTTGATTACGTTTGAATTTTATGGTCACTTTAGTAGCTTCTTCTTCCGCTTCGTCTTCTGTTTCAGCGCCAGTGTTTTCTGTTTACCAATTAATTAAATACTTACAAATAATACAATCATTCAAAGAATAGTTTCAAAATACGTACAACAAATTAAATGTACATACCATGCTTTGCTCTGGCTTTGTCAGCCTTGTTCAAAAACGGAAGTGTAGTCTTCATTTGAACAATAGATTTCAAAGGCGTCAAGTGAACAGCACCATCCTTAATAATTCCCGCGACGTATCTTGAAGAATTTGTGAGTTTAGGGTTGGAGCAGGATTCCAGTGTCGTTTTGTCAATTTTTTTCCGCGTATCACTAACACAAACGGTAATGGAATTATGCATTAGACTTGAATCATTTTAATGTTTTAATTTAAGAAAATTTGCTCTGCAACTTACGGTATGTACTCATCCTCATTCAATCCAAGTCCTTCAGCAGCTTCCGCTAACACTTCTCCATGATATTCGTCATAATAAGAGGAATCCGTCTCGACGCCAAGAGTGAATTGTAATTTGTTCAGGGTAGGCTTTAATTTGCTCTGTAAGTAATAACAGTTCCAGTTGTTAAATTTCCATTTGTCATTTAACAATTTACAACATTTAAGTTTAACGCAAACCTCAAGAATTTCAGCGTTTTTCATCGACACCGTTGCAGGACGTTGGGGATACTGAACGAGGAAAAGCTTCTTGGACAAAGCTTTCGTTAAATACACCGGAATCTACAATTAAATGCAAACAAAACATCATGAAGCAGTTTCTGTGTATTTTTATCAAATTAATTTGCAATTGAGGTCCCTGCGGTTAGATAAGCTTACCTCGCAAACTACCGTCTCCTCCATCTCCTCAAACATGGTTAATGGTGTACTATTATTAACGGTTGACTCCCCAATTTTACTGTTAAGCTAATCCACTTCCAACTCACTTCACCATTGACCCACACGTTGACAGCGGTGAAAAACGGTCAACTAAACTAACACTAGACAAGTCAGTTATTCCTTACTGTTAGGGTTAACACTTTCTTCCGTCACCTACCTGTAAACTATGATTAATCAAATTTAACTGAAAATGATGAAATTTCCTTGCGGTACTTCACCTTATGTGCCCAAGCACTCATATTCAATGCACAAAAAATACACATGCGGTGGTTTGTTTACTTGGTGGAGATGAGACAGATACACAACGCATTTTGGATACTATCTGCATCTGCTGTAGAGAAAAAGTTTGTTTTTGACTTTCACAGCACAACCGAGAAATTTTTCAGCTGATTTGGTTTAGTTTGAGGTTTAATTGTGGAGAAGGATAGTGTAAATTTGGTAAATTGAGGTGTGATGTAGCATGGTAGTTAGAAAATTTGTGTCATATCACAGTGAGAAGTCATTAGTTAGTTTTCCAGTAAAGTGGAGTCGATGGATTGATAAAACGACAGAGTTGTAAGAGCGTTTTTAACCGAAACTATTCTGCTTTTTCAATTTAGTGGAACAAAGATGGCAGCGGTTAAGAAAACGGTTTTAATTGGTAATTCACTATTTAATCAATAACTAATGGTCTTAAACTCCGACACTCTCGAATATGATAAATGAAAGACGCAAATTTGCAATAAAAAGATTTTGTTGGGTTACGTTAAGAGGTGGTTTGATAATAATTAAATTGATGCCAAATTTTTTGTTTTGAAGGTGGAGGCTCTGGGTTCATTGGGACCGCACTGACAAATGCGTTGAAGTCAAAGGGATATTTTGTTCGCATTGTTTCACGGAAGCCTGGACCGATGAACCTGAGCTGGGTAAAATTCTTAGAACCAACCAAACTATGAATTTTTGAATGATATTTTTGAGAGTACATTTTGAACTTTGACTTTTCTAGACGGAACTGGAGAAGAGAGGTTTACCAGAAAATTGTACAGCTGTTATTAGTATGGCCGGACAAAATGTGTTTGATGTCTGGAGGAGGTGGACCCCAGGCTTCCAACAAAATGTGTGGGCCAGCAGAGTCCTCACTACTAGAGCGTTGGCTGCAGCAATTAAACATGCAGAAGTGAAACCGAAGATATTTATTTCCATGTCTGGAGTTGGTATAACTTAAATCTACGATTATTATATAAAGAAGTAATTTTTATAAACCGAGAAGTAGATTAGTGTAAATAATGAAGTTAAGTAATGATTAAATTACAGGATACTATAAACCCAGTGATACCGAAGAATACACAGAAGATAGCCCAGGAGGCGATTTCGATTTTTTGAGCAGGCTTGCAAAAGATTGGGAAGATGCTAGTAAACTTCCGTCTTCGTGTAGTAGTTCAGTCAGACGTGTAATTATTCGATCTGGTAAGTGATGTGAATTTAAAAAGTACTGCAAGCAGTAATTTTTAGAGTTTTGCAAGTTTTTTCCCAATAAAAACAATAAATTTCTTTACAGGAATCGTGTTGGGTAGGGCAGGTGGAATGATAAACAACCTTTATTGGCCTTTTTACTTTGGAGTTGGTGGACCTGTCGGAACTGGACAGCAGTTTTTCCCATGGATTCACATACAGGTATTGATGAAGCTTATTAGCTAAGTTTTATAGTCACATTAATTTGGCCATTATTTTTAAAACGTTATTATTGTTGCTTTCAGGACATGGTAGATTTAATCATTTACTCAATGGAAACGGAAAAAGTATCTGGAGTGCTGAATGGAGTAGCTCCACAAGTCATAACAAATAAGCAGTTTGCTCAAGCCTTTGGAAAAGCCTTATGGCGACCTGCGTTTATCCCAGTACCGCGGTTCATACTAAATGCAGCCTTTAGTGAAGAGCGAGCAATGATTATGACAGAAGGTCAAAAAGTTATACCAAAAAGGACACTGGAATTGGGATTCAAATTTAAATTTCCAGATATCGACTCCACATGTAAATCGTGTTCTTCAGTTATGTACGCAGATCAGTAAAGTTGTCTTCTTTCTCGCATTACGATAATATTTACACAACTACGATCACGACCGATGATGATTATGATATGCTGGATAAAAATAGTAATAGTTTCGTTGCCGCAGTTCATGGCAGTGTTTTTAGCTTAGCAAAGAATTAAATGAAGTATATTCTGAGCACCACTATATCAACCTTTCACAATACAGAAAGAATTTTATTCGTTATCAATTGTAACTACCTCCGCATCATCAACAACAGTGGGAGCATCATCATAAAGTTCTTCAAAGTCCCATCCAAACTTTGAACTAACGAATGAAGCAAATCTAGCTACTTTATTTTTTAACTTCATCTCTGCATTACCTTGATCTTTAACGTTTTGAATTAGTGTTTGCAAACAACTGAATAAAAAGTTATTACATGTTACAATATCTACGAAAAAGTCTTGTGGCACTTCACCAATCTGGAAATAGAGATCAGAAACGAATTCTGTGTACAATTTTGGATACTTTACAATAGCTTCATCACTCTGGCATACCAACTGCACAAGTCTTTTCCAGTGCTCGAAGGAGGAGTAACTTTGACCCACGAGGAAATTTACGAAAGCGTACTGAAGTTCAGCGAGCAGGTCTTCTTGCCTGAAAATATGTTAAGAGCACATTTTAGCACAAAAGTTATTGAATTTATTGGGCTGGTGTAAGTTATGAAATTAGTTACTTTTCGTAAGCTTCCAATATATGATCCAACTTCCAAGTGGTGTCCATTTGACACTTTGTGATTTGAGCAGGCGTTGAGCCCGCTGGATAGTTTTCTGTTGGAATCCAACTATATCTGATTTTGGATTCAAAGGTTTCAGTCATTTTTGGCATGTCATCTTCAGCTTGTTCTAGTTTCGACATTTTCGCCCTAGGCTTGGAAGATTTTGAGGTAGTTTGATCTGCATCTAGTGTTAGTTCTGGAGCAGATAAGATCATTCCTCCAGGTGGGTTAAGCTTTTCCAGTATAGATGCTACATAAATACATAAAGTAAAAAGTTACTACATTACCTATTAAATAGAATAATAAAAATCTACCATAACAAATCACATGACTTACGGGTGATCCTACTTGTTAACGATATCCATTTCCTCCACATGTCATAGGGATACGCACCAAGGAATCTGTCTAGCTCTTCCATGTTCGATTTCAATGCTTCCACTTCATTTTCTGGACAAACTGTCAAATACATTTAAATATAGTCATGTAATATTTTCCTCACACTCTTTTAGCTAATGGATTTGTTTAATAAACATCCTACTTACCATCATTGCTTAGAACTTCCATAATAGGATCATATTTTCTAACAACCATCTCCTGCTTCAGGAAAAAATGAAAGAATCCACTCCTCGGAGACATATTTTGAAGGTCCTTACTAACGCTACTGTAAAAGCATAAATAAAAGCAAAACATTTTAAAGCACCTCTTCCTACTAATTTTCTCACAAATAAACACACTACTCACCTAAAATACAAAAAGTGCAAACCCGGAGGAATCATCTTAATCCCCCTGAACTTTTCCCCAGTGTTCCAATTTTGCAGATCAATCCCAATCTCAGTTCCAACAGGAACGTTTAGAAAAACAAATGAAGCCCCTTCTTTAAACAATCGTAGGGCAAGATCTGGTGACATTTCTTGGCCACTTGAAGAGGTAGAAGGTAAACACGATGGCAATGCCCTTGTCGAAATCTGGGATGACGATGACGCTAATGATGACGACGATGACGCCATGGTCAACGACAAATATGTCAAGTGTCAAGCAATTAAATGTCAAAGTTTTTGCCCGACATTGGAACACTAGCAGAAAACGAAAGGCAAATCCATCCAAACAAACAGGTGAGTTTACCGGCTTCGATAATTTTCTTTGTTTTGCTTGATGCTCTTTTTGCATCTTTTCTCACACAAGCTTTTTTTTAGCGTGGGTGCTTTGCTCTCATCTAGATATGGATATTTATGATTCGTTTGGGTTTTCATTTTCTTATCAAAACACTTTTTTTTAATTTCAAATAAAAAACGCATTTTTCGCAAGCCTTCATTTCCGTACAGTCGCCTCACATTTTAATTACAGTCGATATCATAAATTATCTCAAATTGCTAATTGGAAATGCTTCAACATGACTGACCTGACGTCACTTTTAGGAGTAAAGATTTTAGCAGTTTTTGCAAGAATGTGGAAATAAAAGTTGAGTCATATAGTTGGAAGTAGGAAGGAAGCTCACGATTCACAAGTGAGTTGTTGTTGATTAGTTAGTGATACATAACTTCATTACGTTATCGCCTGAATTGATCCATGATGAAGGCTATGGGATCCGACTTTTTCCTGTAAAGTGCAAATCATTGCGGATGTCACGTAAGTACCTGTTTGTTTATTCTAAATTACTCTAATCACACTGGAAATTTACAGAGTTTTGTCTAGTTAAGGTGGTTAGTTTCACAATCAGTTTCGCATGGGAATTAGTTGGATTTCAAGTTCAAAAACGGGTCTGGGGATTTAGTCAGATTTCCGTTCAAGATCCATAAAGAATGCGTGTTGCAATTTTGCAAATAAATTTGCAAGTCATCTAGATGTAGAATAACATGCTCACAAAAGGTTGAGATTTGAAACTGAAATCAAATGAGTCCTACGCCTACTTATAATAAAAATACACAATCATGTTCAGCTTCATTCGCTCAATTTACAATCAATTTGATTGATTTTGTCAAAACTTGTATAATGTCATGCAAACTTTGTATGGCTTCATTTTGCCAAAACCGATTGGCAACGACTTCCGTGTCGATTAATCTATACCATCAGCATTTCAAATTGCACAAACCCTGACCTTGATTGATTTGTGCTTGGTATCGGTGGATTAGACAAAGGAAAAATGAAACTCATGTAAAGTCATATTGATAGATTTCGAAAATATTTAAGCATTAACCTAACTCCCTCCATGTACTGATATGATAGGACACTTTTTATTTGGCAATCCACAAGCCCAACCCGGAAACCAAAAATGAAACATGCGTGCCCAACCCAACAAAACAGCATGATATTTTGAGCATGACATAACCGTACGGGTATTAACATCTTGATCTTGATTAAAATTCATGGCACTAGAGCTGTAAACAAACAAACTATTTTATATGGGCATATCATTAGGAGAACATGTACGAGGAAGTGTAAAGTTTGTGTTCAATTTTTTGTCAGTCAGTTGGTTACGCAAGGGTGGGTTATCTAATAGCATTCTTCATGTGTTACTATTATTAGGAATTTTGACATGAATGAATGAACATGATCAGTAAATTCTGATTTTGATATGAAAAACATAATGTTGTGCTGTAATTAGCATAAATTCAGTATTACTTTTTTAAAGATTTTGTGTGAAGAGCATAATACATACATTACTGCATATCATCGGAATGTGCACATGTTCATAAATAACTTGACAGTTAGTCATTTTGTTGTTTTGTTAAAAGTTCTAATGCCTGACTAAAATCTTTATAAAACTTTTCACGTGCAAATTGCTCCTTTTATAAACCTTGCCCTTGCCAGTACCACATTTCAATATCAAGGTCACATTTATTTACCCATTTGGTTGGGTTAAAATAGAAAAGTATTATGTTATTTTGTAGCTAAAACAATTTTCAGTGGAAACAAACTTAATTGCAATTTATTTTTTATACAACTTTGTCTGATTGTGATCTGAGAATTTTGCTATCATATCATCTTTACGCATCAACTATTCTTTTGTAAATGAAACGGATACCTGTAAAAATGAATCAAATAAAGCTTCAATAATTTATGAACCCCATATCAAAGCAAATAAATATTCAAAATCCAGGCTAAAGATATTCAAAGTATATCTTCGAATTTTTGATGTGGGTGAATAAAAACCAAGCCATTTACCTGTCCAGAACTAATTAACCAAACTACCGTTTTTATATAGCACCATGATATTCATCATGACATGGCAATTCACTTTCACGCGATGACGTTCCGTGCATTGCATGTAACAAAATGAATTAAACTCTGCACACTTGTAACTCCTGTACCCACTCATTAAATTAACTCATACGTACATTTACCTTTGAGAAACGTCTCTATTTTAAACTTTTGAGGAGAAACGTGTCAGTCAGAAATGCTAATATGTAAGCGACGCATCTAATGTAACCTTTCATCATTTCGAAAATTTCATGCTCGTCTGACTCTTATGACGACTTTTATTATTTGCATAATTATGTGAGCACTTAAAGCTCTGTCTGAAGGTTAGCTCTCATGAATATGTATGTATATTGTTACTCTGACAGACTGGAACTCATTTTTTTCAAATCGTTTGATTAAATAATAGCAACATCAACTAAACCACTGTTCAGCACTGCTAGTAGCCCGACATTGTTGCAATATATTATAGTGCTGTATCGTTGACTTTGACTTCCTAGATAATTAACTTTTGATGTAATCGGCAGACAGATAGTAATAAAAAGCAGCTCACTCACGCAAGCAAAGGAAGGTGCTCCCATTCTCATTGTTGCATGCTATTTTTGCACTCCAAAATGCCTACTTGTGGAGATTCTAAACACACGTGCATGCAGTATACCTACATGTATTGCACCGACGAGTCTGGGCATTACGCGTGGATGATTATAACTCGTAACGCGCTGTACTATAACTATAATACTATGATGTGAATACAAACTCTCTTTAAGCATATATATTAAAACGATATCACAAAAAATTAGAATTGGAATGCATTCGTATAGTAAGTTTGCCACGAGTAACTTGCGGGCATGACTTCTAATTATGCAATATATATCCAGTATCACCAACAGTCAATGTGATACATGACGTCAGTTAAAACTTAAGAAAACTGAACTCTAAGGATGAAACTATAATATGTATGCTTTTACTGGACTGCTGTGCTTCTTCATGCATGAACTCATCATCCACATTTTTTCGATGAAGCTGGTTTAGTGATGTAATCGCATGATCATTCTAGTAAATCGAAATTTTTATTCCCATAAGATTTTTTAATGTACTATAATTCGCTACACACGAGACACGAGCTAACTAAAATCCCTTGAAAATTCTAATATTTGGCTTGAATTTTTAATGCTGGACAAGAATGATGGCAGTTTTAGTGGCTCGTGTTTAAATGTACAGATAAATTATGGAAAAATTGCATTTTGGGAGTTTCAAGTTAGAGTTTCCCCCTTATTGTTTTGACTTTATTCAGTGAATCAAATCACTACAACATCTAGGAGCTTGCTTATCATTCGGGTGTAAATAATGATCAGGGAAATGACTCTTTTGCCACGTTTGATTGAGATGAGATATGAGTTTTGAGAAGGAAAAATAATACATGGTATAGTTTTATGGTAGTATGGCATTTGATTGAAGAGATAAACATAAACAAAGGAACGACCTGCATGAGGATGATGAGATGATGATACTCATGATTATATATACGAGCTGATTTAGCTTGATATTTCTCTCATCATCTTTAATTACCACTTGATTTACCTGGATTGTATGATTGAATGAGCTGATTAATATTTGAGATTAGGGGCATTTTTGCATCAAAACAGGAGAATCTTCAGCAGCTGTAAAATGATTATTATTTAGTATGCCAGGTCAGCAACAACAGGCTCCGAAAGAATCCAGAAGTCTTCTATTTCATTTAACTGTGGGAATTATAATACACGGAATCGCTCGTTTTAACGGAATATCACCATCGGCATTTTTAGATTTAGTATTATACCTTCCCTGATCTTGAAACTCTAGGTATTCCCAATTATCAGGTACATATACACTGAAACATAAGGAGAAGCTGAGAATTGCTGTTTTTATACACTGTCGAGTTTTCTGTAATTTCGTTGCAAAACAAAATTAAGTACAAATGAAATACTATTTTTTATGTACTGTTATATTGTATGAGCTATTATTAGCATTCATTCACATCGTCCGCTCTGTAATATTGTTTCCCATATTGTGGAGGAATCTTGGTTTTGATGAGAAGTAAGAGTAAGAAATAAAATAGTAAAAAATGAAATTTTCCAGTCACACGTCATGTTTTACATGGCACTAATGTAGGGTGAACATGGAATGTTTTCAAATTAGGTACTACAAAATCACATTTCGCATGTAAGTTATCATGTATTTATGATGAGCCAGTGAGTACAAATAGTACATTATATATATGTGTAAAAGTATAAATATGAATGTATGCATGTCAAGAATGAATCATTGATCCCGGAAGAGTTTCATACGTTACATAACGTTAGGCTTCATTTGCAAAAGAATACACATATGCATCACAACAGGTTGTCTGTCTCTTTATATTGCTCTTCGTTGTAAACGTGTAAATTATATTCCAACAATACAATCTCAATTTGCAGTTATGTGATCAATCGATCTAACCTACATAATACATTCATTTACACATTTTACATATTCAGCAGATATACAGTTATTACGATCTACGATTGGAAAATTTCTTTTTTTTCAAGAATTTTTTTTATTTCAGTGTCCAAGATGAGTCACATTTATTGTTCGGAAGCGATAAACGTCTTTCCCAAGGAAGTCATTTAACTGTGTTTGGCAATTTCATTCGATTTCATCCGCCTAAAAGTCCATTTAATTCACACTTAACCAGAAGTAGAATTCAATAAGTGCTTTTTGCTATATTTATGTGAAATAACCATTTTGGACTTGATGCAGCCTAAATGCATAAGATAATGAGCTATGAGATCGTGTACTTTGGCTGCAATGAAGCATGTAAAATGAAAATGTTCTTGAGTAAGACTTGAGCTTGAACTTGCGATATTCATCATCCTAATCCGATACTGTAAAACAATACAATACTCAGTCGCGTCTGGAAATCATCTGGGAATAATTGGAGGAAACGTCAGAAGCGATGTCTTATAACTTTCCATATATTATGCTTATGATATGAATAAGAACCATATAAATGTGATTGAGTATTGGGGAATATGGTCATTCAGTTGTTGCACATAAGTAGGTTTGGCTCTTTCATATAGAATGGACGTACCTGCTGGAAATAGTGGCACGGCCTTTGCAGAGGTCATGAAAATATGAAAACAAATACAAAAGGCAGAAACTCATCACCATAATTCAATTTTCTTCACACATTACAACTCATTTGGTCTGTGAGTTATGGTAATGATAAGATCACTGCCAAGTTTACCAGAATTGCAAGGATTTTCATCACCCTTAGGCATACCATGCAATATGAGCATTGTATTTTTTACACACCATTGTTGGTATTGGCTTGATATGAACATGCAACCTAATAATGAATAGATAATACCAAGTTTGCTGCTATTGTTGTGGATAAATGGAAAAAAATGAATGAAGTACTTGACGTTACCTTTAACCTTCTTTATATATCCACTCTGACGTATGTATTCATTTTTCCATTTTTGCTATCTAAATTGATACTATATAACCAACTTGTTCATGAGTACCAAGTACCAACCATGTGTAATGCAGCGAATTTTTCTTCTTTTCATGTAATATCCCAATGAAACAAATATTTTTTCATGTTGCAATGTCAAAGTCAATGTAGATATTAGTTATGCATACAAAAGAACAAGCATTTTTTAATTGTCTCACATGTCCCCGAAAATACATAAATGCTTGTATACAATGATCGTGCAATGTAATTACTAAAAAAGCATCATCCATTGTTTCATTGAAACGGTTTCATTTAGCAAGTCACATTTGCAATAAAAATGACTTTGCGTTCCTGGAAAACCAGGTCTAAGTAGAAATCCCAACTGGAAACCTTTAAACTGGTTCCAGCCAGCGTATGTAACAGCATCCACCAAAAGCCAAGCCTCTGAAAACCCATTCTCACAGTAATGTTTTAATTTGAATGCATAACAGAAAAAACGTCTTGTGTTGGTGGCAACTTTACAAAGAATGAGGAAGGTGACACCATGTCGTGAACAGCTTCAATGGAAGTTTTATAGGCATTACGCATGCAGTTTTTTTAATTCAATTCGTACGCTAATACCAGCTTTCATTTGGCAAACTAAGTTATGAGAAATCAAGTCAGTGAGAAATTAGGTGAATTTCCACCACAATCGCCACAATGTAAGATACGGGTAATGGAGTCAAGGCAAATGCCTACAGCATCGCGTCCTCTCTGTCATATGATGACAGTGTGTTACTACCAACGTGCTCAGCAAAGCATAGTGATGATAATGCACAATGATAAGTTGAAAGTTGTGCAGATGCACAACCAAGTTTACCAACATTGCTTGGTTCGATACAACCTCAAGCTCATTGCATACTGTGGTTTGTTCAGTTTGTATACATGTGGTCGTGATGTGATGCTTTAATCTATAATACGCCAAACAATGGGGAACAACGCTTGATATTAAACAGTCGCTTCAATTTTCATTAGAGCACATGGCTCATGCTGGTAAACCCAACGAAATTGTGCCGGTATAACATATTGCGATGAGATACATAATATTATATATGAACATATATGGTATGCTTTTAGCTTGAATTGCACAATTGAAATCAAAAGCTTCCAAAAGATGTATGCATGTATGTATAGTACTTATCGTTATTTTATAGTACTTTTACACTCTCCGCTTTCATATTAATTTGCTTGATACTCCACTCCATATAACTCCACGCCACGCTTAACGTAACGTGTGTATAAGCAACAAAGTCAGAATGGTCCAGCATTTTTACCTTGTAAGTTTTCCAAAAGGCTATTCTTTTCTATTCAATTGTACATGCTTCATTCTTTCATTTTCATACAGTTTAGTGTATGTTATAATACAATGATACTCATTTAGCAATGGAATATGTATGTATAACTGTAGGGCTTCTATTTCAGGGAATATCTGTCTGTATATCCATTTCAATGTGCACTATTGTATTTTATTATTTAGTGCTCACTGATTTTTCGCCATAAAATACAGCACTGGAGAGCAAGGCCAACTCAGATTGGTCTCAGGCAGTCAGTCAAGTCAACGTGTCTGAAAACTTCATTTGTGCCTTGAACTTGGCATGTGATTCAGCTTTAAATTTGAGTATAGATTTTCCTCGTAAAAGTCAAACCTATTGGTGCTAGTGAAAATATATTATTACCCAGTGCCAGAATATTTTGGCAAAAGTTGAAGTTTCGATTGCGTCAATTTTCACGAAAACCTGCTGACGCTCGTTACCCCCTTCCTCCAGACTAAAAAATGCAGGTGTGTGAATTATTAGCATAAAATTGTTACAGTTGACGTTTCTCGTCTACTTATAGTTCAGGTTCATGAATCTCTGCACGATTGTCAACAACCTAGCCAGCTAGCCAACAAACTCACTTTCCTGCTTGATCAACTCAACTAGCTCAATGGACGCAAGAATAGTATGAGCAATAGGTACCTACTATACAGTTTACACCCTGTCGTGCAAAAAACTCGTTTTCTTTTTAACAGCCATCAACTTTATGTAACACCTACTTTACTTTGTTGCAGTTCTTCGTAACGCTATTTGTGCTCGTTTCTCGGAAACTGCATGCACTTGCTACACAACCAGTTTCATTTCACCTGAGCCTTTTCAACTTTACCCAAAAAGAAGCTGGTCTAAAGCCTGAAATTGAAAGCATAAAAATATACGTACGTCACTGATTTGAAAACTGTACGTAGAAAGAAAACCAAACTAATGTGTCGGACCTTCCCATGAACAATCAAATACTGAAGAATCTCATATTTTCTCACATTTCAACGGAAGCTCAGCTTTGATGAACAAGTCAATAATAACAATTCTCATCATACCATTTCTGATTGATGGTTAACACGCTGAGCTGAGTCTTTTGCTGCCTCCGGCATCAGAGTCAGTAATTACACCGATTATTTGTCTAACGCTGCATTGTTCAGAAGAATTACGTTGGTTATTGAACTGCCGAATCCGGGTTTCATTCTTCGCATTTCATTCTTATTGACATTTCAACAGAAGAGTGCATCTGTGTGCCACTTTTCTGCACATGAACAGTTATTTTTTCTGCATTGCTTTACATAACTAACAGTATTGATGTGTGCACATTTTTTGCGAATGATTTGATAACTCAGCAGCAGCCCCATTAACAATCCGTTTATGCAGCATAAACGCTCATGAATCGGTGATATTTTTAAGTTGTTAAAGTGCGTATCGTTTATAACGTGTTACGAGTTTGTTTTTATCTGTAATTTATCTTGTTATTGTTTGTTACAAGGTTTTTGTTATAATTTTTACCTTACTGTGATCATATGCAAATTTACAATCTACATTAGTACTTAAAATGGAGACAAATCAGAAGAAGCCGAACAAACGGCAGAATGCGGGGCCGATTTCCAAACTACTGTTTTTGTGGATGTTCCCATTGTTAAGGAAAGGGAACAGGAAGGATCTTGAAATTGAGGACCTTAACGAGGTTCCGGAAACGAATGCGTCGGAACGGTTGACAAAAAGGCTTCAAACGTAAGTAAAGCTTTAAAAGAACCCAAATAATTAAATGAATAGCCAGTTCCATCATCATTCATCATTGTTTTGACGGCCAGCGAAACACAAATGTTTCAAGGTTTTTAAGTCTTTTATCTTAACACAATATACAACACTTGCAATTCATAAAATAGATGCGTACAAGTACCGTTTCATACGAGATGCAAGCAAGCATGCATGCAAAATTTATTTCACTCGTTACATTTTTGCTTTTTGTCCATTTTCCTGTTTCTGCGGTTTTGTCCTTTTAAAGTTGGTTGAAGCAAAGAATCGTTCGTGTTTGGAAATGAATAATACGCAGTAACATGCGAGTACCGGATAGACAAAGATTAAATAATGCCACTAAAGCTGTCATCACGCAAACTATTTACAATACGATTCTGTTTTCTGTCTGTAGATAAAAGTACAGACAAGGGCAAGTTAGTTTATAGGGCCACGTGGAAATGTTACATATTTGTTGTTCCAGCTTGTAAACAAATTAACAATTTTGGCTTTCAAAACTTTTATCATTAACGTTGTATGCGGCTGTATATTATGATGGGAAGCACTGAAAATAGGCTGTTATTTGTAAAATTCCTGATAGAAATTATAATGTATCCCCTACCATAACATTACAGTCATAGTTTAGCATCATGCAAATTGACAATAATTTGTTTGATCTTTCAACGGTTTTGGCAGTTTAATATATGATTTCTAACTAATTTGTCTTCTCTTTTCAGAACGTGGGATGATGAGTATGCCAAATCAACAAAGAAAGGGGGACGACCAAGTCTTTTTCGTGCTTTCGCTCGAGCCTTTGGAGTGCGATACTTTATGTGGGTGGGAGTCTTCTGTTTTGACGCATGGATAATCAGGTACATAATATTATGACGAGCCCCAATTCCGTTGCGTCATCATAAAAACATATTATTTTTCATAAACATAAACATTGATACAATCTTCCCTAATCAAACCCCTTGTTAAAATCAGAGTGGGCCAGGCAATGTGTCTCAAGCTATACATCCGCTCCTTCAACGATCCCGAGGTTACCATTGGATGGATGTGTTTCTATGCTGCTGGAGTATGCATCTGCACCCTCCTCCACATTCTCCTCAATCACCCCACAGCATTTCAAATGTGTATTTCTGGTATGAAATGTCGAGTTGGAGTATCATCTCTGATTTACAGAAAGGTAAGGAAAACTAAGCTTCAAGCTCAAACTTGAGTAGAACAACAGAAACCTCATCATCATCAAATCATCTTTGTTTCCATCCAGATCACAAATTAGATTAGAAAGTAGGAATAGTAGTAGTATATAGACATGGATTATGTTTTTCGAGATTTCATAATTATTTTCATTCTGGCCACTCACACGTAACGTAATAATGTATAATATTAAACATGGATCTAGCTCATGTCTAGCGAATGCTCATACATAATATTTCCAAAGCAAATGCGGGTTGTGGATATTGTTTTAGTGGGGGTGATTTTAAGTATTACGTAGGTCAGTTGTACATCAGTGAGAAATTGTGTCAGCCATGTAATTAGCGATGCTATTGTTCAACCCATGAAAATTTTCCAGCAGTCCAGTGTAGGCAGCCATGCATCTCGAAATAATTCGTGCAATCATCTCAAATCAACAGCCGCACAATGTACCTACGAGTGAGAGCCATGTTATGCACTATTTCAAATTAGCACTCAAATGAACATCTAAACCCCATTATATGCATTATTATTCCTCGTAAATCTCGCAAATTCCAGGTAACAAGATGAAAATGAGAGCATCATCATCATCATGTATGTAGCTCTGAGGTGCTCGGATGTTGATGTTGATGTTCTGGGTTAATTTCTTTCGAAACAACAAATAAGACAATGTGAATTGTTCCCACACATCTTTCGTATTTATGTAAACCTTGCTGCTGACGCCTGAAACCCAGATATATTTCAGTTCAGGAAACAAAAACTAGATAAAACTAGCTTTTGAGTTGATCCATGGAGGATTTGATAGAAGAATTCCGAATCCATATTGAGCTCACTTGTTTTCATGTTGTTGATAATTTTCCTATGTTTTGTAAGAAAAATAGATCCATATAAAAACTCATGGGTTTCTTGTCCGTTGGTGAAGGTCAGCTTAAATATAAATTGGGATTGAAAGAGTTTTACAAGTAAATGTAGGCATCATCATCATCATCATCACTGATTGTGATTGCTATTGCTTTTGGCTATGAATATGCTATTAGTAATGACTTCTATAGGACAAGTGGTGGAGTAACTACTGTGGAAATTTACGACTTTCTTTGTTTCTCTCCCACCTGGAAACAATGGCAAAGTCAGGTACAGGTACTTGCCCATCAAAAATGATTATAATTATGGGGACGTTGATGGGAAAAGTGCAATACAATAATATTTTTATGGAGCTTCACTTCACGTGGTTGGAACGTGTCATTTATTTTTGTACACTTTGAAGTTGAGCCCATCCTAATTACAAACTGCGGTTAATGGCGAATGCTCAAAACGTGGCTTATAGGTGGACAGAATTCAACTTGGAAATCTAAATATATAATATTTTTGACATAGGCACTCCGACTCAGCAAAGCTTCTCAAGGAAAATCTTCGATTGGACAGATCGTAAACCTGCTTTCGAATGACGTGAGCCGGTTCGACTATAACCTTCACTACATTGCCTACATCTTCGTTGGACCTGTTCAGCTCATCATCTTCTTCTGCATACTATGGCAGGAAATTGGTTGGGCTGCCGTTGCTGGAGTGGGCTATGTGGTTCTCCTTTCGCCAAGTCAATGTAAGACAAGTTGATGGTCTTCGTTAAGAATTCCAAGAAAAAATTCGTTATGATTATTTATGGGAATATGATATGATACTTATGAAACGATGATGCAAAAATACTACTAGACAAGACAAAGTAGGCAAGAGTCAACGACAAACTACCCGACCTTGGCCTTCCTTTCGTGTCGATGTGACTGGTCAAAGTCAAGGTTGCAAAGTTGATAAAGTATTGTAAAAACTTTTTGTGCAAATTATGGTTTGCATGCAAATTATGCAACAAGGAGGAAAAGCGTGAAAATGCATTCCAAAATTAACCACAAAATCTCGTTTTATGAATACATTTGGCTGAGTCATTTTTTTGGTCAGGGTGTGAGGAGGCTACCTACTGAAAAGTATGTTACTTTGCTTGCGTGAGTCTAAAACTATTCGTGCCTAATTCACAATTTTGTTGTTTTTCCAGTGTTGGTTGGAAAATTATCTGCGGTGTTTCGGATGCAGATTGCTAAGCAGACAGATGAGCGGAGTCGGATCATGAATGAAATCATTATGGCTATGAGACTCATCAAATGCTACGCATGGGAAAAGCCATTTGCTAAAGTGATCAACAATATTCGACTGTAAGTTGAAGTGGAGTTCTTTGTTATTATTAAACCCCAATTTTCCTCCCACCCAATTAATTATTTTCCCTGGAGAAAACAAGTCAAAACTGATGATATTATGTGTTCAGGAATGAAATCCGAGCTCTCATGCGTCGCTCCTACCTTCGAGCATCCTTTATGGGAGTCTTCACGGCAAACTTCACCTTTGTTCCCTTCCTCGCTGTCATTGTATATGGGTTGATTGGCTACCATGTCACACCTGATAAGGCATTCTTTGCCGTAGCCATTTTCAACGTGATGACTGAAATCATGATGTACTATGTTCCCAACGCTGCCGCTTCCATTGGGGAGCTCTTCATTTCCATTCACCGAATGGAGGTAGGAAAGAAATGGCGTCATGTGATGATGAATGACCTTAATTTTTAATGTTTTTGATGCGCTCGTTAATTAATAACGTTCCTATTTTTCCATGTTCTCCAGGACTTTTTATTGCTGGAAGAACAAGGGATCAATAGGTACCTCAACATTAAGCAATCCACTGAAAGCCGGATTACCCCACGAATTCACATGGAAAATGTGTCAGCCAGGTAAGTTTCGTTAATCATCATCATCATTCCAAATATTATGTATGAGTTTTATTTTATTTGATGCAACCGGCAAAACTAGTTTTGTTGGATATGGATGGCTGAAATTGAGGAAAACGAATGATAATTAAAACCAGCTCCTTTCCGCTGTTCTTTTTATATGTTTAGCTGGCAAGAGGGAACTACCACGCTTAAAAACCTGACTTTTGATGTAAGCGGAGATAAGGTCGTAATGGTTATTGGACCTGTTGGAGGTGGAAAGGTACATAGTATACACGATGGAAAAATCTAGATTTGTGGAAATCCCACTGAACAACTAACCGTATTTCCTCCTTTATATTGTTGTTTATGCTTATATAGACATCCCTGCTCCAGAGTTTAATTGCCGAGTTGCCGTTCATCGGAGGTATTTGTGACTTGGAAGGAAGAGTTTCGTATGCATCCCAAGAACCGTGGTTATTCCCAGGAAGTGTGCGGGAGAATGTGTTGTTTGGCCGACCTTTTATTTCGGAAAAATATGCCAGAGTTGTGCATGTTTGCGCGTTGGAAGATGACCTGAAACAGTTTCCATACGGGGATATGCAAATGATTGGGGAGAGGGGAATGTCTCTTAGCGGAGGTTTGCAGAAATGAATATATGAATGTTGTATGTCGTTTTGTAAAGACATGCACAGAACACATCTTAAATTTGCATTTACTGAAAATACGTATATGTAACAGGTCAAAAGGCTCGCATCAATCTTGCACGCAGTCTCTACCAGGACGCTGACATTTACTTGCTTGATGACCCTTTGTCCGCTGTAGACAGTGCTGTTAGCCGACACATTTTCGAGCTGTGCGTGAAAAAGCATTTGAAGGGACACTTGAGGATCTTGTGTACTCATCAGTTGCAATACTTGCCACATGCAGATCATGTCATCGTTCTTATTGACGTAAGCTTACATAGGACACCATTCTGGAATTATGCAATATCGGTAGAATCAGGAGACTAATATCCACTTTTTTAAAACATGACAGGGCAAAATAACTGCACAAGGAACATACGATGACCTATTGGAACGAGGAGTTGACTTTGTTCACTTACTTGCTAAAGAAACTGACAAAGCAGACAAGAAGAAAGAGGCAGAAAGGGAAGCTGAAGAAGCTGAGAAGCCGGCCAAGAAGGTAAATTTTTATCACCTCACTGAACACATATTATGCGCTTCACTTTCATTGTTATAATGCCTGATTACACCCAAATCAACCAATTTCTTACATTCCATTACAACAACTCTTTACAATTACAGGATATAAAATATGAGGAAACAGTGGACTGTGATAAACCGGACGCAAAGAACGAGAACATGGCAGAAGGTCGTGTCACTGCAAAAACATACTGGGGATATTTCAAACAAGGCGATTCAGTTTTGGGCATTTCCTTCCTTGCAACAGCCTTCCTCCTCACCCAAGTTCTTATTAGTTTAACAGACTATTGGCTTTCATTATGGTACGAAACAATAGAACTAACAACCTTCGATATATATTATCCATATTTTTTCCCAAAAAAATGAGTGACCTTTGTTTAAATGCTGACATTATCATTAATTTCATTATCATATTGCCCCATTTTTTTTAAAAAAAACAGGACCACTTCCGAAGAATCTCGTGTTCTCACGTTGGTCGAACAGCATAAGGATCTATACAGCGAAATTGAGGAACCGGATGTGAGTTTTGTTCCCCATTCTGATAACGGCACCTATAGCGACTCTTCCAACAACACATTCTTTGACTATCACTTGGATATGGAAACCTTCAGGAGTTTCATGACGAGTCGCTACGTTGTGGAAAACGAGCATGAGTACCAATGGAGGAAACACATTTATATGATGTCCTACATAACGCTGGCCGTGCTTGTGATTGTTATAGACCTTATCAGAACCGTGTACATGTTTTACTATACTATGCGCATCAGCAGGAATATTCACAGGAGGATGTTCTCATGCATTGTGGAAGCTCCTATTAAATTCTTTGACGATAATCCATCAGGTACCTAAGTAGTTTTATGTACGGTGTAATTAGTAGCCTAAGTCAATGTCAAGACACAATGCGCTTATACACACTGTATTATGCATTCATCTCACAGGTCGGATAATGAACCGGTTTACAAAGGACATTGGAAATTTGGATGAGTACTTGCCTCTCTCCATGTTTGATACGTTGGACATTGGGCTTCGTATTTTGGGAACGGTCATTATTGTTTGTGTATCAAACGCGTATTTTATCGTCCCAGCCATCATCCTCCTGTTAGCTTATTGGTACATTCGAAACTTTTTTGTTACCTGCTCCAGAGGAATCAAACGTATTGAGACGATAAGTAAGTGTATTGATGATAGGGATGATATAATGATATGCTAATGTCTTATTTCCGTTAGAAGGAAACACGCAATAATTCTAACATGCAAATTCTACTTCCACTTTCCAGCACGAAGTCCGCTGTACACTCATTTGTCTTCTTCCGTGCAAGGCCTGTCCACTATAAGATCATCCAAAAGTCAAAAGTTGCTCATTGACCAATTTGACACGATGCAAGACATTCACTCCTCCTCATGGTATCATTTTATCGCTGGAAACAACTGGTTTAGTATCTGGTTGGAAATGACGTCTGTGGTCTTCCTTCTAATCGTGGCATTTAGTTTTGTTGCTGTATCGAGCTGTAAGTCAACGAGAATATAAATGATAATGATTCAATGACACGTTCTCGTCTGGGAACTCTTTTTTATGGTGGTTGCATCAACCGTGAGTAATTGAACATGATTACGTATTCTCTCATCTCAGACACAACAAGTGGAAAGGTCGGCTTGTCCATTGCCTCATTGCTTCAGCTCATGAATATTCTCCAGTTTGGCATGAGACAAAGTGCTGAAATGGAGAACTATATGACGTCCGTTGAGCGAGCTTTGGAGTACACGAAAATTGCACCACAAAAGGATACCGTGAAAGGTATAAAAAATGAACATGAATGATGGATGAAGAAACTTTGAAACAGGAAAAAAATGAAGAAATGAATTTTGAATTTGTAATTTGTAGAAACTAGAAGAGGTAATCCATCTAAGAGCTGGCCGGCCACTGGGAAAATAAAGTTCAGGGACGTTTGTCTCAACTATGACGAAGACAAGACGGTGTTGAACGAGCTAGACTTTATAATTGAAGGCAGGGAAAAGATTGGAATTGTGGGAAGAACAGGTAACGTACAATTACTCTGTGAACTGATTAATAGATCTGACCATTTTGAAAAAATATGTATATTTTTGTATTATTGGTCGCAGGTGCTGGGAAAAGTAGTATTATAGCCGCCTTGTTCCGTCTTACGGAGCCGGATGGTGATATTTTAATTGATGGGTATGATACTGGAGCGGTTAAACTCCATGATTTGAGAAAGAACATCTCCATCATCCCCCAAGACCCTGTACTCTTCTCTGGAACCGTGAGATACAATCTGGATCCCTTTGATATGTTTTCGGATGAGGATTTGTGGAGAGTATTGGAAGTGGTATGTGAAGAAAATGAAAACTAAAATAACTACATCGTAGATGATTTAATTGAGATTGAGATAGTTTAACTTTATAATTATTCGTTTGGTAAATTAGGTTGAGCTAAAAGACTCTGTTCCAGCTTTAGACTTCCTTGTAGCCGAATCTGGTGCGAATTTCTCCATCGGACAGCGGTACGTTTTAATGAAAAGATAAGCTAAGGAGAACAGTTATAATAAAATGACTGCTAAATAATAACCTTATTATTCTATTCTATTCTAGGCAACTGGTGTGTTTAGCCCGAGCTATTCTGAAAAGTAACAAGATATTGGTTATGGATGAAGCTACGGCCAACGTGGACCCTCGCACTGATCAATTGATCCAGAACACCATTAGAACTAAATTCCCTGACTGCACTGTTATCACAATTGCGCATCGTCTCCAGACAGTCATGAATTACGACAAAATCATGGTTCTGGATCACGGCAATCTATTGGTAAGCTTTTATAATTTATCAACTATGAACAGGAGTTTGTTTTATGGATAATTAAATAATCCTCAATACGTAAATCTTGGTTTTTTGCAGGAATATGACCATCCACATAAACTACTTCAGAATCCTGATGGGCGGCTAACAAATCTGATCAATCATACCGGTGCTGCTAATCAGAAATACCTGAGGGAGATAGCTTTAGAAGTAAGTACAATGAAACTTGTGAATATTTAAGCTGCAACTCAAATAACTGTTCTAATTGTCCTTTTCCTTGTTTCAGGCCTACAATGAAAAGTTTGGAGTAAAAAAGGAGTCCAAGAAAGATAGTTAGAGGTTGTTTGTACAAATATCCAATTCAACTGATACATTAAAAGTCTTTAAGTCTAATTATCCTAATTATAAGCGAATACCTGATGACGATATGATGATACTAGCCATTAGAGAATGAAATGAAATCGTGAATGCGCCCTGAGAGCTAAACATGATGTACAAGTTACCTATCTAATCTTTAAAATATTACAAAATATTTGCAACCTTTTACAGTTTTAATGAGGTGTACCTTAAACCATATATACGTTCGAGTCTTAAGCGTGCACACGCAGTACATGCGTCTTACATACCACCTTGACCTGCCTACTATACCTAATTCCAAAATGTATTCTTTTTACACTTTCCTTATATATAGCAATTCAATTCAGTACTTTTTAAGATAATGTAAACACACTTTAAATGTTGTTGATGTACTATAATAGTTATACGCTGAGCGAAGATGCCTTATTACAGTTAATTTGTTTTGTACATGTTACATCAATTGTTTCTTATTAATACTTAATAAAATGCAATTTCTTTAAAAAGTTGAGTTGTATGAATTCATTATTATAATTATTACTGGAATAGAAAACAAGAGCTTTGACTTTTACGAGAATTTATTCAAATCCCTCACAATCATTTTGTACAGCACCATAAAGATTGAATAGAAAACTATCACAATACTGGAATTTCTAAATTCGACATTCTCCAGGAATATAGCCATTATATGTACATATACTCGTCACAACAAGGAATTGAATCAGCTCAAAACAACTTGACAACATCCTGATCCTTCTGCTCTACTTCACAAGCAGCAAGCGTTATTTCATTAAAAGACTTGACCGTATCCGCATAAATATGATGTCCAGACACAACCACCTATAGAGGAACGTTTATAAACCAAAAAAGGAAGTAGTAAATTCATGCCATGTGTAATTGGATAGGTATAATAATGCGTCAACTTACGTGATAAGAAACATAAGATGACGGTCTAGTAGCTTGGATTTTCTCTCCGGGATAGTGATCCACCCACGACCGTGACCCGTACATTAATGTCATTGGAATTTCAGGATCCAGCTGAGAAAGTCGATGAACCAAAGGATTTTTTGCCCATCCGAAAGTACTCATCATCGCATGATCTGTAAATTAACACAATTTATAATGACATGATTTTTTAAATGACTTAAAAGTCTTTTCCAGACATATCTGCTTACATGCAGTTTCGCCCGTAGCTGGCTTTTGAACATTGCAGTGAAAAATGTAGTTAGCAACCTTGGATGGAGCATCGTCTAAAACGTGAACAAAGTTTGAGATCAGATCCATTCGAACGCGTTTAATTAACTCAGCTCCCATTGGTCCCATCAGTCTCACTGTCCAGAGCGGATTAAGTGGCTAATTCATCAAAAATGTAACAATTGTGATCTGGAATGAACTGCTGTGATTTGGTTTTTGAGATAGACGAACTCATCATACCAAACTGTCCAAGACTTTGACAATCATGCGATGAGTTGTTGGAATGTGTGTCAGTTGACTTAAATCTACAGGTTTCTCGCTGAACCCCTGTAATAAAGGGAATGTAAATACTATTCACAAATTAACAAAATATTAGAATTATATAGCTTTTCAGACATTATACGATTGTGGTTATCATACCCATGGATCGGCGAATATCATGTGAGCAACCCTAAAAAAGACATGAACGATTCAATTATCATCAAGTGAAACCCTTATAGGATCAATTGGCTTAACACAAACCTATGAGGGTACTTGAGCGCATATGAAAACACCAAGAAACGCTCCCATACTATGGCCCAGCATAATCATTTTTGGCAGTCCCACTTTTTCTCGCCAAGCTTCCATGTATATCAAAAACTGTTCTTCAGCAATGGACGGGTCCGAGCTGAAAACAGGCCTGGTACTCTGCCCAAAACCTATATACACAAAAAAATACTCTTGTCCTACAAGAAAGGGAAGTGAATCCAATGAAGTGGCCTATAAAATCTATTACCAGGCATGTCGAATGCATAGACTGGACGTTTAGATTCGGCAAGTCCATCATAATTCAAAGCCCAGAGACCCAGTCCGCTGGCGAATCCGTGAATTAGTACGAGTGGGGTTCCAGGACTTCCTTTGTTGATGACTGCTGTCCATACCTTGACTGGTTCTTCAGGGCGAGGATTCAAAGTTTCCAATGTTAACGTATCCAAACTCAATAGGAGTCTTTACAACTTTACGAAAGAACAAATACAATTAAAATATAAAGTCATAAATCTGTCTGAAATTTTTAGGAATTTATTTTCGTATGTTCTTACATGATAACAAGCTTTCTTCGGCCTTGCGCAATGCAGCTTTGGATGTGTGGCACCAACGGATCCAACCCCAAGGAGAACTATTTGAAACGAGCAAATCAATAATAAGCACGGTTAACACGGAGATATCTCAAAACGTCTAATTTGATCTTACTTATCTTCATCCTCCTTCAAATCTGCACCCAGCTCCCAAATATCTTTAACCTCAGGGGAACTGTAGGAGCACTCCCGGGTTCAGCAGCAACCGCTTGAGCTGCCATGATAGTTGAATGAGCTGATTCACCCAATTTATTGATCCATTCTTTCTCTGCACTGGAAGCCATTTCAAAGTATTACATTTAAAAAAACAGAAAATTTGAAGATTTCCAACCAACACAAAAATCGGGTTCATTTCGATTCGAAAGTTTTGTTTAAAACATGCAGGACACAAAAAATTAACTCACCCTAATGAAATTCTATCGTTTGCTATTGGATACTCGAGGAGGAGTGCGAACCTTGAAACTTTCTCAGTATCCCATCCAATTCAATGAGAACGATTTAATTGCAATAAATTAGCACATCAAACAGGGCAAATTGCTCCAGACTACAACCTTCCGTCGTCTAGAATAGATTCTGATTAAGATTAAAGTATTGTCGTAATCATGATGATGATATGAAATCATGAAATGTATAAGTCAGTCCTGTCAATCACAACTGGAAGAATGTAGGAATATAGTTTAGCTGTTCAGTTTAGTTTACTGTCACATTACATTCTCAGTGCTTTTGTGTCTAAACCTCTTTTCGTTCGTACAAACTTACATACGACAGCACATACCATGTAATTACCATCAGTATCATCAAAACAACTTTTGTTGCCACTGCATGAAACGCTGCTGATGATGATGATGGCTAAGTTTGATAATGAACATCCTTCCTGACCCGATCCTGTCTTCGCTTCGCAAAATCCCAACCAAGCTTTACTAGTTTTTTTGTTCATCTGACTTTTCACGAAGAGCAACAAGTTGGCATACGCAATCATATAGAGAATACGGCTACGACATGAAGATGCTTTAACTTTGTATTAAAAGAGATCTGAACATAAAGCAAGCGTAGGAATTCACATGCGAAAGAATATAAATGTTATATGAATATGACACACGATGTGAATCACGATGAATCAAATGTGAGGAATAGGTGCATGCATTATACTGTGCGAGTCACTGAGAGTAAATACAACCAAAACTCTTAACACAAATACGCTGGTGCATAATGCATACTTCCAAGATAATGTGTTTTGATTTCACTCTATTCATTGCGTGTCACATAATGATACAATACATTAAGTGCATTACAATCTAAATTTTGGAAGATGAACTTGGCTTGAGTTCCGTAATTATGTAAGTTAAAGGATGTATTAAATAAAAATAACCTAAGGCTTAAAATTAAATGACGGAGACCATTAAAATGATTTGTTGAAAATAAACCTTAAATCAAACTTACGCGAAAGTAAATTGTTTACTTATGAAATCTGATGTTCAAGCGTTTATTCTTCTTCTGCTAGAATTTTAATTGCATGAAAGTTCTCTGGAGTCAAAACATACAAATAGAGAGGGGTAGCATAAGCTCCTAAGATATCCTCAGGAGGATCAAGTGAGATAACTAATTGCTTCGCTACGTGAGTCACTTGTTGTCCGGTTCTTCTATTTCGAAGACATGTCTCAATTTTTGAGGGTTGACAGTACACGTAAATATGTTTTTTAACATCACAAATTGCTACGTAAGACACATCTGAAATGCAGAAATAATACAATTATTATATTTATAAGAATGAGTTAATAAAACCAAGACAGTCAAATGTATGTTACTGGACACATTACCAGAAGAGCACAATGTGTATTTTCGCTGCTGCTTTGACGCTTGAACATATCCCAGCGCTGAGAAAGTGTTTACGTGCTCACATTCCCACTTGACGTTTTCTATACTTAATTCACTCTCTGGCTGAGGTCTGGAGAGCAGTTGCGGTTTCCAAATGATGCCGTCTACATCATGCCTGACACAGATTGCAGGTGGAATGTTTGGCTGGAGCCTAACCTTGAATAACCATTGATGACTGCCGAGACTTGCCTAAAACATTGTAATGTAATTATTATAAGTTATGACCTGCTCTGTGCTAATAAGAAAAACAGAATAAAAGAAAGATTTGCAGTATACCACATGAGAAATTCTTTGAAGCGTTCTATCAATCCTCACAAGACAAGAGGAATCGGCAGGATACTCGTCACACTCTTCTAATTCTCTTGGATCATAAGCATCAGACTGGCCGGATCAGCACCCTAAAAACAATTTAAACTTAATTTTTACACGACATGATTATAATTATAATCTAATGGTTAAAAAATTTATAAACGAAAATTACTTAATACCCATTTGTCGGAGCAAAGATGGGCTAATTTGGAATGTATAGCTTCAACTAGTTCCGGATCGGACAACTGTCCTCCACAGGAATTTCCTTTTACAACCTCATCGACCCATATCACATCTTTCTCCTTCTTTTCCAAAACAATTTCCAGAACTTTGTACCGCTTGGGATCTGTAGCATCTTCTGCTGAACCGTGTATTTCTGGGGTATCAATGGGAGCATCAGGTGGCAAACACCTTGAATGAGTAAAAGATGTTAGCATTTGATCACTAGTAAAATGAGATCAGGTTCTAAGCCTCAAGCAATCTATCAACTTTTAACTTACTTCGGAGTATCTATAATCCAATAGCTCCCTTCGACTTCCACCTGATTATTCAAAGGACCTTCAAGAACACACCGTCCTTTATGAGTTACGATAATGGATTCCTTCTTAATTTCAATATCCACATCTCTTTTCGTAATAGTAGAAGGCACCCTAAACCATATCTTCACCTCCTCCATCGTCTGAGTCCATAAGTACTCCGGCTTGCCTTCTAAATTTAAAACAGTTTAATATTTGGTTTGGATTATTTTCAGTGAAGGTAGCAAATGGATAGGCAATCAAAATAGTTTTCTGCTTACTATCTTCACTGCGTTTACTCTTGGCATAATGTGCTTGTACATCGATTGCCTTTTCCGTGTCGATAACCATATAAAACTTGCTGTCACTCGCCACATAAATTCCAGTACCACTCGGCTCCAAATGCGCATATTCCACTCCAGTATGACCAAGTAATGTCTTTTGATTTTTAAACGTCCATTTAATTTCTTCAGTTCCCTCCCCTAAATAAAAGGATAAAGGGTTATTTAGGTGTTGACAACATCCGAATATTGTAGCCTTTTATCATGTTGGAGGACTTACCTTGAAACGTAAGCCATTCTATTACAGTAAGAAACGATTGTTGGGATAAAGACTGATCCGCAAGATTTTGTAGAATCTCAGCCCATTCCTTCTTATCTTCAACCCTAACTGCCAGTACGTCAATAAAACTATGGTCTCCAACTTTGTAGATGATGCTGTCCAAAACGGAAAACTCTGGGGAGGCCTTTCCATCAAACGGATTGTACGTGAACAGTGGCTGAAAATAAAAACAATATGGGTAATTATTGCAACCAGAACAATAAGTAATCACAAACTTAAACACTTCGGCCTTTCTTACATTCCAAGTCTCAGATGATTTTCTATCGCCAGTTTTCACAATGTGCAATGTCTGACAGCCGTCCGACACGACCGCATGCTTATCATCGGGAAAAGAGACGGTGATATTGAACCTACCAACCTTTTTGTTGGAACGATTGGGAAGCCTCCACACTTCAGATATCGAATCAAGTCGTCCAGTCTGTCAATCATACACATAAACTCTTCAGTCAAAATAACTGCAGTTAAAATATTAGCAAGTGAAAAGTATTCCCCGATTCAGTACTTACCACCAAATCAATGCTCACCCTCAAAATAGTCCATGCCTTATCCACAATATAAACTGCAAAGGGATTGTAGGGATCACTGAAAATGTGGTTGTGAATTGCAAAATGCTTCACGTGCTGCAGAGAATACTGCTGATCGGAAGGCTGGGCTCTGTCCACAACTGCAAAACAAACAAAAAACGACATTGTCATCAAATCATAATTCATTTACAATCAAAGTCTTAATACATAAATAAACCAAAAATTACCGGAAGTCACAGACAGTCGAAAAGTGGGCAATTTTTCCAGTGACAACTTGTACCCATTGAAGTTAGGATCCAACAGATTCCGATTTGGCTTCAACTCCACGTGCACCGGCAAATTATTCGGTACGCGCATGTTTTTACTGAAATTAGCTAATTTTCACAATAAAATTCACTGCCAACTACTAACAACTCAGTATGGACACTTCAAATGCACAATTGTTCACACATTTCCTTCAAAACAAACAGTTTCAAAAGTTAAAAGCAGTCAAAACAATGCAAATCAACCGGAATGCAGTAAGACAGGAAACATATAGAAAACAATCATATTTTAGTCTGACTTTTTTGAGATATCCTAAAGTCGCTCATAAATTCTTCTACGTCTCACTTAACCCCGAAGTATATAAAAAATATTCCTATAAGAGCGTTTAAGCTATACATATATTCTATGCAAAATGTGTTTAATAGTCATTTGTCCTTTATACAAGCTCCCCGAAGATTTCCGAGTTGTTCCAAGAGTAGTGCATTTTATGTGTTGCTTGTATATACACATGACGTTGTGTATCTGTTTGTTTATAAGGATGTCTGCAAGTCTACTCATTTTGCTATATTCCAAAAACCTTTATGTATTGCAGAAAAGTTGTGGTTCTTGGTTTTAATACAATGAGCTTATGTGCATGTAAAAGGCTAACCTTAACTTATCTTCTTGCGGAATACGCAATGCATACAAATGATATTGAAATGTACTTGACTTCTTAAAGTTGAGAGTTGGGAACAAACTATTTTGTATATATATTATGTTAACTTGACGGATTTGTATTTATCTTGGTGCAGTACATGTGTATACCTATAATCTATATGCAGAACAGGGACTAGTAACAGCCGGCTGTGTCTGGGTTTTCTCTGACTGATCAGCTCAGACAAATACTTATCTCATCTCTAGTCTTTTTCGTTGTAATTTGATAGAAAAGCTTGGTTTTAGTAAGATTTATCTTGACCGAATTACAATCAAGAAAACTAGGCTGATAAGCTTGGGTGGATTCACCTTCAATCTGTCATTGATATCAGACCTTACGACTACGACAATAAAACCCCTACTTCCTAAATCAAATTTATGAGCTAAAGAGTCCAAAGTCAAATTTGCAATTGAAATCATGTTGCTTAAAAGTGCATCATCGTCTTCCGTCGCATTAAATGCAGCTTCGATTAGCACAAGACAATGTGCGAGACGGAGTACTAATCATAGTAGTAGTAGTATAGTGAACAATACAATTTGTAGGGCATCCAGTTCTCGTGGTTTCACTTTCTCACCGAGAAATGAGCTGCTAACTCGATCTCGCTGCTCGGAAGCACAAGAGAAAAATAAAAATACAGTGGTCTCAAATTCAAATGCAACATCATCCTGTCTAAATCTCGGATTGGGATACAAAACATCCTCATCTGCGTCTCCACATCCGGCTGCAAACAACACAGCGAGGAGGTTAGGAAAGCTGTTTTCTCCTGTTGTAACATCAACCAAAGGAAATAATATAAACAGTGCTAATCAGTTGCGGCACCTGGCCAGCATCATGCCGTGCTACAATCAGCTTTATCAACATGAAGGTGAAGGTCGCTTTTTGAATCTTATAGAATAGCACAAATCTATAATTACTTATGATTTTATGCATGTAATATGCATCATTGCACGTGATTCCCTTTGTCACGAGAAAATATTTCTTGACAGCTTTTATTCGTCGCTCATTATGCTAAAGAGAGTTATCATTTGGATACCACGACGGAAGTGCATGCATCTTCATCATCAATCATCGTCAAATTTAAAATGTGTTAAACTCATTATAATTTCAAATTTTCCATGTGCTCTAGTCTGGTTACTCACTTGTCCCAATAATTTTCCAGTTTGATCCGAGATGAAATGAAATGACACATAATTTTTTAAAATATTTGCTGGATACCATGCATCATTTTATATAAAAAACATTATATTATAACCTGAGCATTCGCCAATTCCAAAATTGGGGAAAGCTGAGCCATTGGCAATGGAATGCTGTGAAATTCCCCGAACTCGACGTTTTTTTTTGCAATTCGGGGAAGTTAGGAATTCATCGTGTAATTGAATTCAGCAAGACATCCTGTAGTTCTAAAAATGCAACGGGTCGTACGATGTTTATTTGTGCGTGTGTCATGTCATGTGTATACATTACTATTCCCATATTCCTGAGCTTATGATCTTCATTTAGGCTAGACACATTCGTTTTTCATGTGAATTGGTAGAAAATGTACGCAAACACAAAACAAATAACATCACATTAATTAACTCTCCTTTCATGTCAGATGAAATAACGAGATGAAGTTGGGATAGCAGTAAATGTTGTCATCAATGTGAATTTAAATATCATTGCTCATTTCTGCTCTAATTTCTATACCATAATGATGGAAACTGACGTATGTTCAATGTTTGCTAAAAATGAAATCCAGAGAAACACTTTCGCGTGCAGTTGAACTCTACTACGTGTTTTGACTTTGGCATAGCATGGCTTCTTGGCCTACATCTAGAGTTCCAATGTTTTATGGTCTACTCCAAAACACGCTGCTGGAACTACTCTTCTAATGTTCTATTGCTGTCTCTCTGGAAAAGTTTGTGTGAAGGGAAGGATGATACCCGGTTGGTAACGTCAGTAGCCCTCGTGACAGAAGGAAAACTCCCTATCCTCTCTATGTAACAAATCATTTGCCCTTCATTCCCCCTTTAAAACTCTTTTTATCTCCCCTTCCAAACTTTTATCAATCAATAATGTCCGAAATCACTCTTCCTTTTCCTTTCTTCAGGAATTTTTCATTGAGTTCCTTTACTTTCAGTTCTGTTCTTCTCACAAACTAAACGCTAATAGCTACAAACTTGTGCTAATCAAATATGCAAAGTGATTTGTTGGCCAGTGTTGTTAGCACTCATTTGCTGTATTTATACTCATTCTCATTCATTCCTTTGCGAGTGACTGCGTGCATTTAATCAGGGGAGACATCATGCAGTCACAACGTCATTCATACTTAATACAAGCTCCTTTTGTTGTCCTTTCTGTTTCTGTCTTAAAACCAGCATAATTGGGTTTTGTTGAGTTGTCAGTTAGCAAAAATAAGTTCTCACGCAACGGCAAGGGCATACGTGCGTTTAGGCATGATCACATAATTTACATAATGTAAATGTTACAGACGAAACTGGACTATGTATAAAGGAATCTCAATATAATATCCACACAATAGATAAGGCGATATTTTAGGAGAAACCTAAGAAAATCTTTCCGTGACATGTGATAGATAAGATTTACTGTACAAAACAAAAGTTTTCTTTCGCTTGATATATTAGACTTGTGTTAGGTCAAGACAAACAATAGTTTTGGGTATATCAGTTATGTTATGCAGATATGTAGTATTATAATTAAGAATTAGTTCTCATTATACCAAACAAAACGTTGCATTTTGTAGCATGAAACCTGATAAGAACGGTTGTAGACAGTGAGTCATCATCAGCATCCGCTGAAATTGAACAAAAAGTAAAGTAGACAATCAGTCACAGAAACAGACTTAGTTTCATTCTAGATGTAAGAGCAGATCAGTAGTCTAAGTCGATCACGTAGATGGAGGAAAGTAATATTATGTATTTTAATACAGTTTAATTTTGTGATAGAAAAAGCTATAAAAATGACCATAACTTATACTTTCTACGACTGCTGAAAACTTCCTTTTTATGAGAAACAACCACGTCATCTACATACTTGCTAAATCTACAACAGTTGTACCTTTTCTACAGCACCAATTTGTCAATTTTCGTTGTATACGTTCACCTTGTTTGAGTAAATTTGGTCAATGTAACAAAAGTGGAAGAGTCATTGGTGCCAATTTTACAAAATAAGGAAAAAGCCCGTCTAATTACTTTGTGCATAAAAGTTTTTATAAATTCTTCGAGACCAACTTGTCTTTGTCTTTGGTTCTCGTGACTCATTCTTCCTGTGAGAAAAAAAGTTTTGGATTAAGAAGTATTATATCACTACAAGAATCAGGGTAGCTGTGATTTTGTGTTGAAAGGAAGGACCACCTTACTTTTTCGTGTCGTGTTTTCATTCAAGAAGGTAAGAAACGTCTGTCAATTTCAAAGTCAGACCACATAGTAATCTCATAAAGTAAATTTAACAATTTCAAAGTTGTATATTTTATTATACATACATATGTAATCATGCTCAATTTTGAGTCATTACATCCGACTTTCATTGAAGTTAAGAGCAAAAGAAGATGAATGGGATAATTAATTAAAACTTCATTTTCCTGCAGTCACATGCACTGGTGCACTTGCATTTAAAAATTGTTCTAAATGCATACATCCATTTTGGAGCCAAAATCCCTTGTTGTTTTGGAACACGATACTGAATACATTGCATAATATGTAGAAAGTAAACTATGGTAAGATGCAAATACACACGTATTTTTGGCAGTCGAGTAGGATGAAAGAGAAATACCTATAAATATAATGTATGGAAAGCACAAGACTCCATGAAAGAATTCATAAGCTGTTGGCACTAGTATCCGGTCGGTATTCCGGTTCCAACATTATGAAAGATTTTCATGAGATGCGAGATTGTTTTTTCTGGTCTTCTTCCCCACAAGAACATGTTTATCATATCTTTTCATTTTATTGCAATGGCGAGCATGGAAGTATAGATATGCAATGCATAATATTAGGCTGTTGACTTTCCTGTTGCTGTTGAGTTTGGTTGGTTAACCTTGTCTCAAAGTTAAACAGTAATTGCCAATTGCATATCCAAATCCAACAAGACTCAAGTGAAAGCCAAGTCATCATCAACAAACATCAGCTCAGCATTGCTGCTTGAGTTTTTATCTCTGGCAACTGACTTGTGAGAGAGAAGGATTATTATATTATTATTGCTTTCAAACTTGTTTTCCAATGCTCACATCATGAGCCGAGAGATTTTTTGTAGCTTCTCCAACAATTCTCCATATAAAAGCTCCAAATCATATTCATTCCGTTCTGTCACGTAACTACCAAACCCCAAATGCATTGCAAAGTGATGCGGTATATAACATAAAGAAATGGAGAAGCTGTTGCTTTTACATGCAGATTTCACATGTGGATTGGGGATAGTAGGAAGGATGAGCTGACAATTAGGTAAAAAATGATGAGAACAGAAGAGATGAAGCAGCCTGCTCATAATACGCTCGACTGACGCTTCTCTTTTATGTATACTCAAATTCAAAAGAGCCTTCATGTTCACGAAGGGAATAGTCATTTCGTCTCTATCCGCATGATTTTTAATATAAGGAAGGCTCCATTCGTCCAAGTTATGTTTGCTAGAGGCAAATTTCTGCTCTCTCAAGTTTAGGTCAGAAAATCAGAAGGCGTAGTAGTATTCATCCATCCATCCTATATATGCATAATATTAAAAGACATTTGACTATCTGAGGATTACAAAAATAACATCCCACGTCTCCAGTGAAAAACACATTTATCGTGCGGGTGCACTCTGCACTCTTTATCAGATCAGTTGCCATCATTCATCCCAACCCATCGCATCACATTCTACCGAATTTATATCCAGATGTTTAGTTAACTGGCAAACACTTGTGCTTCTGTTGAATAAATTCATAAAGCTACCTATAAAGGTATAGCTCCAGTGGCAATCACACTGCTTTTATTGCAGGAACAAGGTAGCAGAACAAGGGAATAGGGTAAGCATTATATATTGTATTGTACTCGGTTCGGTAATTTAATTTGCATTTGTGATGGTCGGAAATTTTTTCTCCATCACTTGCCAAACAAATTCTCTGGAAAGCGAAGAGCGGCTTCTAGAAAAAGTGAGGTGCTAAAATTTTTGAGTTCACAAAACAAACTCGGGCTCTGAGGTCTGTAGTAAGCGACAGCTCTCAGCTAAAATCACAGTCACATTAATTTACATAATATTTCATCATCCTAGCTAGACGCTCCTGCTGGGCGGATATTAGGTGAGGTAATAGCGTGAGAAGATTGGCTGTCACTTGCATATTTGTTTTTTGTCATCACGTTGAAGCAATAGGAAATAGCTTTGTGTTGGTTCCACCATGACCCTCTTGACCTTCGTTTTCCATTGTATTCAGCATTGTATGTGCTGTATTGTAGACATGGTACCTCCAGCCAGAAGTTATTATCCATTCTGACAGTTTCGCCATAAAATATTGGATGTCCTCTTATTTGCATTGTAGGTTAATTTCCCGCATCAGACATACATTCGCCAAATTTTTTAGTACTTAAGGTTATTAGTTTAGGATTGCATAATATGGATAGGATTCGTACAATAGCAATAAGAAACACCCACACAAGCTTTAATAGAGAGGAGCAACATGACCATTCTTGTTCAGTACAGATTAAGAGCAAGGCTGACAGGTTGAAGTTGAAACTGGCATTGGTTTATGCTTTATTTTCCGAAAATTCATCCAATTTGTGATTTTTTGCTAAAACAATTTTTCTTTTTTGGGTTTTCTCTTAGGTCTTATAATGTCGGCCAGCGCAAGCATGTTGCACACGAGCGCGATGGCTAACGGGTCATCGGGCTCTACTGCAAAAACAATAACTCTGGACAATATGAATCCTCACATTAAGACTATGGAATATGCTGTTAGAGGACCGTTAGTGATAAGTAAGTCCGTAAATATATTTTGGGGTGATTTGAGTGATGACAGGAAGCGATTGAAAAATGACAAATCGCTTACACTTGCGATAAAACTCATTGTCATTATATTTGATTGGTTTCAGGAGCTACTGAAATAGAAAAGGAGCTGGCTGCGGTGAGTGTTTGCTTATCTACAAAAATAATGCACTCCGCCGTCGAAAAAAAACTTGTCGTGTCTAATAAATTTTCCGTTATCTTTTGTAGGGTGCTCAAAAGCCGTTTAAAGAAGTTATTAAGGCAAATATTGGAGACGCACACGCCATGGGCCAGCGGCCTATCACTTTCATTAGACAGGTTGGTTGTTGGCTCAAAAATTCATGAAGCATGTCAGCAAGTTTGCATGTGGATGAAAGGAATATTAAAATTTCATATGGTTTTGTGCTTAGGTTCTTGCACTAGTAAGTTATCCCGAGTTGATTGATAAATCTGATTTCCCGGCGGATGTTAAAAAGAAGGCCTCAGAAATTTTGGCTGGGTGCAAAGGTGGAAGCGCTGGCTCATACAGTGACTCATCAGGAATCGAAATCATTCGCAAACACGCTGCTGAATACATAACAAGGCGAGATGGAGGGATCGCTGCAAATCCTGATGATATTATCCTGTGTGCTGGAGCATCAGAAGGAATTAGGGTAAGTTCCCTCAATCAGTTTGATAAGCCCACTTAATCTTTCGTGAGAAGAATTTAATTTGCAACACGTAATTTTACTTCTGACGTTGTTTTAGGCAACTTTGAAACTTTTTGTGGAAACCAGTTCCGGAGCTCCTGGAGTGATGATTCCCATTCCCCAATATCCACTCTACTCAGCATCCCTTGCTGAGTTTGGAATGCACCAGGTTGGCTACTACCTGGATGAAGCCAGAGGTTGGGCACTGGATATCAAGGAACTTGAGAGATCCATCAAGGAAGCTAGGGGGCAATGCAATCCACGAGCACTTGTCGTCATCAATCCAGGAAACCCAACAGGTTCGTATCCCTATCCCTATTGGAACCCAACATTTTTGGGCACAAAACGAAACTTTCAATTTCAAATGTATTTTATATAGGTCAAGTTCTCACCAAGCAGAATATTGAGGAAATCATCAAATTCGCTCACAAAGAAGGTCTCTTCATCCTCGCCGATGAGGTGTATCAAGACAACGTTTATGCTAGTGGCAGCGAGTTCCATTCATTCAAGAAAGTTATGATGGAACTTGGGGCACCCTACAACACGATGGAGCTGGCTTCATACTTTTCTACTTCGAAAGGTACTTTAAATTATATTCAAACGATGATAAGATATTTTTATGAGAAAATTCTTACTGACCTCGGGGATTTTGCTATTAAGGCTACATGGGAGAATGCGGTCTTCGTGGCGGCTACTCGGAGGTTGTGAATTTGGATAAATCAGTAAAAGCCATGCTTTTGAAGAGTATTTCAGCCAAACTTTGCCCTACAGTATTAGGACAAGTAAGCTATCCACTATTTTCATATAACATACTTTTGGTGAATTTGGAGTTTGACAGCTTAAGTATATATCTAGGCCACCATGGATTGCGTGGTTGATCCACCTCAAAAAGGTAGTCCTTCATATGACCTGTTCATCAAGGAGAAAACGGCCGTTTTGCAGTCGCTAGCACAGCGTGCATCAAAGATTGCAGATACTTTCAATTCCATTCCGGGCATTAAGTGCAATCCTGTTCAAGGTGCTATGTACGCATTTCCTCAGGTAATTTATACAAAATTACAGATTCACGGCAGTTTCGAGAGAATGGCCTTTTACTAAATATTTGTAAACCTTATTTTGCAGATAACGCTACCACAAAAGGCTATAGACGCTGCCAAAGCCAAGGGACAAGCTGCCGACACGTTCTACGCATTTGAACTCCTCGAAAATACTGGTATTTGTATCGTGCCGGGCACTGGCTTTGGACAATATCCAGGAACATACCATTTCAGGTAATGAATTTATATTGATAACTAATATCAACATTTTTATGCAACTTTTTCATATTTCTTTTCATTTTTTGCAGAACTACAATCTTGCCGCAGCCAGAAAAGCTGGCAGTTATGCTTGACAAGTTCCAAGAGTTCCACGTCAAGTTTGTCGCCAAATACAGCTAAATCATCATCTCTAGTTTTTTATGGTGCAACAAGCTCTATTTTTAGCCAAAATAAAATGCAATCTAAAACAGATATAGAATAATACCAAAAATAAATCTTGTGATGTTCACACACCAAACTACACCACTAGACTGGATAATAAACGTTTATGGGGTGAAGCTGGTAAAAACCTAATAACAACTAAAGATGTATCAAAAGTCATTGTTCATAATATTGATATTTGCCTTTTCATATACATATATAAATGCACATGTGCGTGACTGTGTTACGCAATATACTTCTTTCCAGCAGCTTTTAGACCTCAAAACCTTTCGCTGGAGCTAGACTGGAACTGTCTCAATCTCAAGGTTAACCATACTATATCTACACATGTGACCAGCTGAGATATTTATTTCCAAACATGTGAGAAAATGTACATTTCTATCCAGATATTCTACGTGCATCACAAGCTCTTTTGTGAATGAAAGAAAAGCTCTATACTTCCAAAAGGCCTACGTGCCGAGCCAGAAAGTGATGCATCTTTTATACCCTACGTCTCAACGCTAAGCGGCTCACCAACTTCTGCAATTGAAAATATGTATGTTTCCACAAGATAGAAAGATTGGTGGTGAACATAGTCGAGTAGTCTATTCTCATCGCATTTGATCATGGTATTCTTGCATATGACTTGCCTACGGCTAGTGTGATATTGTTGTTGTTCTCCGATAAAACGTGTGCTAAGTAGTTCAATACATATAACCAGCCCGAAATGTGCATGTGGTCAGCGTGTGATTGTTTTTGACTTGTTTACAAATCATACATTCATTCACATAGAATACCATCCCAGGTTTCGAAGCGAGTATTGCGAATTTGTACGTCTTCGAAATTTCATATTTTATAATATTGAAGTGCATTACCAATAGAATTAAATGACCCTTCACTTAAGTTACTGAAGTTTTTGGAAACAATGATATCTATCTACTAAGGATTTCTTTAGCACATCAAATAATATATAAAACGGTGACTTGTGAGATCAATTTCAAAGAGTTGAGAAATGTGAGATGTAAATTGATAAAGTTTGTGCTGATCAATTGATATTGATACTCTGACTGAGCAGACAAAGAAAATAGTGAATTGGAAGACATTTTGCATGAGAAATCTTGCACGTACACGACTGCAACTCTATAGTTTAGCCAAAAGAGGAATACAGTAGTACGTGTTTGCACACAATTCCTTTCGTAGTGAGAAAGGTTGAAGGTTGCGTTTTGTGACTCATGTGTACAAAAAGAAAATCAATTTTTCTATCCCAATTGACTTGTCTCACTGGTGGGCATTAACCTTAAGAATGGAATTACATGTACAATCGATAGGATGCCATTGGAATTAGTAATGAAAGAGGTTGAGCTAACAACATGCAATTTTCAGAAAATGAAAACTAAATAATTTTTTTGATAACGGCAAGTCAATAAATTAAGAGCAAGTCTACAACCCATAGTTCAGAAAAAGAAAGATGTGAAACTTTTGAAAAAAATAGAAAGCACACCTTCACGACTCCTTTGACAATAATGCAAGTGTGATAGCAAAATAGGAACTAATTAACTTGTTACACTTCAGTTTACCTGGAAAGACTGAAACCAGGGTCAAGTTGGGCTAATGGGCTCGCTCCATTCTTGGAATTTAAAGAAGGCTGCTAAAAATTTGCTGCAACTCCAAGGCCAGCGTCTACTGCAAGAAAGGTAAACAATAAAGCCAAAATAAAGTTTGCCTAGTTTAAAAACAAATATTTAGCTAGGTTTCCAATTCCAGATTACCTACCAGACCAAATTATGTTTAATTTTGTGTGTTGCATTACATTGTAGGGGTATAAAAGTCAAAGGGTATCCGATTCTTGGCTTTTATGCATGCGTTCGCTATCTCAGTTCTGGAGAAGTTTTCACAGCATTGAAGCCCTTCTTTTTCGCAGTCCATCCTGATCTCTTTGGACAGCACCCAGAGAAAGGGTATGTATATAAGCCACAAACCTAGAGCATTGGTATTATGCAAAATTTCCTTTGTGATTTATAGTTTTCTCTTTGTATTGTTATTTTCAGGCAGTCAACGAAAACTCGCTGAAGCAACTAAATGAATACATTGAGTCAGCCTCCCATGACAGAGGCGTTAGACCTACTCGACTCACGTTTTATCTCAGGAACGGAAATGGAGCTGGGGCAGGCCCAGATCCACCTGCTCCTCCAAAACCAGTTGAAAATGGTAATAAAATCTTAAACTTGTAAACTAAAGTCAATTCCGCATAACTCAATTCATGGGTCGCTTTCATTCAGTTGGGAAGTTCCAATCAGTTCGAATCGACCTGGGGCAAAGGAACGTGAGAGAAACAGTATATACCATTCTTGAAAAATGCAACCTTCCAACGTCCTACGTGGATAGTCTTCCAAAATCCCCACCTCCTAAACAACCTCGTCCAAATCCATTCTCAGGTCCAGGTGCAGACCACTGGCGACCCCCAAATGCCAAAGGGGCAGAGACTGACATAAAACAAAAGAAAGCTGCACGGGATGACTTAGGGTCTGTTATCCAAATTATGCAATATTTAATTTAATATATCCATCATGAGATCGGTGTCCGCAATGTGATCTTCTATAGGAGTTTTCTCGACAAAAATGTGGAACCAGCCCGCAAAAAACTCCACGAATGTTGGCCCATCCGCGAAGAAATCATTCGGCTTCGAAAAGACATCTGTGACCAACTAGGTGTTAGCGACATAGTCTGGGACGCTGGGGCACCCGTCACTTTCGAGGTTGTCTTCAGAGCTTTCAAGCAATGGCTAGTCAACATCCCCATCACATGGAGGGGCTAAAAGGTCGTACTGTCGTGTTTGGACGAGACACCGGTGTGAGCTTGGACGGACATGTTATTCTTTTCAGTGGAGAAGTGAGATCCAATTGGTTGGATTTGATAAAGCGAGTTCACCTTCATGACTCTTTGATTTTACGAATCCCCAACGTGGAAAGTGCACTCTCGGGAGCTTTAAAGGATATCAAAGTTGTCCACAGAAAGTTTCAGCCGACGAGACTCGCAGAAACTTATGAAGTTCATTTGAGAAAGATAATCACGTCCATTGGAGATTACAGAGGGAAGAATTGCTTCCCAGCCGAGTGGCCGGCGAACTTGTCCCACTTGGAGTTGGTTGTGGAAACGTATAAAGATATTTACAAAACTAACTTTCGATTTTCTAATGCAATTTTTCCTTTGTAACACATTTTTAAATGTTACAGGGAGGCTGGTCCTTTAATGATTTCACCTACTGGCCAAATAATTGTACCTTCATCTTGTCCTGCATTTCTTTTAGTCAATTTTATAACAAACCATATGGAAGAAGCTAGTCAAAAATTGGAGCAGTATAAAACGTATGTGCAAATAATTGTATTTTCTCTATTGATTGCATAAGCAACCTTTTCATTTTTACTTTTGATATCGTAGGCAAAAGTACACAGAGATAGACCTGCACGAAAAGTGTGTGAAAGTATTCAACCTCGTCGCCCTTCAAAAGGATGATAACGTGACGCCACATCTGATGATAGAATGTTGTACGAACCTACTTGCACGTAGCTCCGAGCTGAGCACCCTGTTGAAAGGAACCCACCTCTGGATAACCACGTACTACTCGGTTTTGTCAGATGGGGAGATCTGTATCCCATGGAACTGGAAATGAGCACGAATACAATACGAAAAGAATTACACCTTTGAATAATGCCGAACGAATCCATATTGTGGTAGAGACAAGAGAATGGAAAAGTGTATTTTTGATAAAGTGTTTGCTCCATTTCAATTTTTATGACTCCAAGTCACGACTATCATGTTCATGTGCCTTTTTAGTTGGATTTATGAAATGAACTGTGCTAAGATTATTACTCTTCCTCAAATCCTACCTGGTTTACAGTCAGGATATTAAATTACGGGTTGTCCTTTTCCGTATTTCTTATACCTCGAGAGAATATAGACTAGCCTTAGAACATAGATAGATGGAAAGTCATTACCAAGATTTTTGGTACACTAAAAGATTTTTGTTTTTATAGGATTTGTATGCAAAACTGTGACATGCAATTTGTTTTTTGTTTATGAATAAATTTTAACAATGGCTATGAAATGGCAATAAAAAACGTGTTGCGTTTTCAGATTTTGATACATTATAGTACACAGACAGAATCTTTTGATCTAGCAATCTAGTATGTTGAAAAATGAACTTTGCGATCTTCGTCCTTTCTGATGGCGTTATACATATACTAAAATAGTGTAGTATTAGAAATAGTATATGTAAGCCATATAAGTGTTGATTGTTAAGTTCATTGTTAATTGTTATGCTATGCTTTATTATACATGAGGTTGGAGGATATCCTTTATTCTTCGATAAAATACATGTAAAAACATAAATACTGCGGCGAGTTGAGTCGAACCATAAGATCCAATTATATTATTAAATCAGTAAAATGATAAGCCCCTGGTGAATCTATTCACCATATCTAAAGTCCACTGAGGTTGATCATATGAGGATATATGACCTGCATTTCGAATAACCACATGCACAAGATTTCTCGCTGTTTTGGCATATCCAGCAATCTCATCATGGACTTTCCAAGTTCCTCTTACTGCTCGATCATAATCATCCGACCCTTCCCATTTCAAGTTCTGTACAAACTTATCAACTCCTGTGTGAGGAACGATGATGTCCAGCTGTGGTGCATAAATTAGCACTTTATAATCCTCATTAAGTAGCTTTTCAACATCCGGTTTAACAGACTTGCAGATATCCTCAATCATGTAGGTTAACACGGTAGTACTTCCTCTCAAGAAGGGTTGATCTCCCACATGAATGGCTCGACGAACGCTCTCTTCACTCAAATAATTGGTGTAACCTTTATACCCATCTGGTGTTGATGTGGTCAAAACGTTCATGTAAAATTGGAAATCAGTTATGTTATGGAAGTATGAGGGCCGATCTGGGTATCCAAGAATTAAATTTTGGACAGCCTAAAAGAGCAAAATGAGCATAATTATGCATAAAGTTATCTTTTAAAATACAAAACTAATCATAATTTTAACTCACATCTGTCGCTTCTCTCCACTTTTTTGCTCTGATTAACTTTTTAATACGATCTTCCTCAGAGTGAAAGATAGATCTTTGATTTTTATCAATTAGCCCCAAATTGTAGAGATAATCCCCATACTCATTTTGATTTATGGGATCTGAATATCCGGATCCTATCATGATTCCTTTTAAGTTAAACTTTGTTTGTCGGCTGCTCTTTCGCAAATTTTCACGATGGATCTTGTGAGCGATTGACGGAACATACTTTCCAGCGTATGATTCTCCGGCTATGTAAAAGTCGTTGATGGCATACTCGGGGAAAACACGAAAGAATTGCATCAATGCTTGATATAAATCGTTGGCTACTTCCTCTTGGGTTCGAGCGTAGCCCTCTTCATCTTCCGTGAAACTGAAACCTTGAGAAAAATATGAACTTTATAGTGTAATACGCATTCTGAGAATGAAAAATGATGTTTTGGTTTAGTACCAGTTCCGACAGGGCTGTCAATGTAAATGATAGAATGTGTCATTGTCCAGGGGTGGGATCGATAGTCTAAAAATCCTTTGTCGTTGATCATCAGTGGACCATTTTCAACGAAAAGACCAAACATTGATGAGGTTCCTGGTCCGCCATTGAGCCAAAGTATAATTGGTGCAGTTTCAGCGTCATACTTTTTTATTCAAATTTAAAATTTATTATGATAATACGTAGGTTGATTGGCAGGTCGACTGCAGGCACGCTATTTAAAATATTTACTTACGGCAGCAGGAAAAAACCAGAAGAAAAGGTTGGAATTGTGTTCCTGTGACACAGTAAAGAATCCAGAGTAGCTGAGCACATCCGTTAGATTTGAGACTCTGGCTAGTTCTTTCCATATTGATTCGCCACTTTTTTCTCGTTCAATGATAGGCGTGAGAAAGAGCTTATCTCCGTAATCTCCATTTGGTTTAATCGGAGACGGTTTGACTTTGTCACTCGGTTTGTTCAAGGAGGATTCATCCAAATATGAATGTTCCTTAGAATATAACCAGGCTTCTGTGCTTAAAACAAATAAAATTACGCCAAATGAGCAAAAAATTAGATTCATTTTGCTTGATTTTCAAAGATCGAGAAGTCTTTTCGCTCTCTTCAAATGCTGCAGTAACTAACAAAAGTGTTTATACTTTTGTTCATGCAAGTAATTCATAGTGACCGTGCGAGCACCCAGTTTCTAAAATGCTGGGATTTTTTATCCCTGCCCATTCGTAATTAAAGCTGGCATAAAAAGTCAGACTGTTTCTCATCATTTACAGCACCTTAGGTAGCAGTTTCAGTTTTGATGTTAGAAAGTTAAGGTCGTCTTTTCTGATTACCGGAAGTAATTTCCAATAATTATATCGTTTATGCTAAATGCAATAAAATGCAAATGCTTTCGTGTAGATTTGAATATGCGTGTACGTCAACCATAAAACTTTTACAAGAAGAAAAGTTAAATGAGACAAGGTGCATATTAATTTGTGTATTTTGCATCCTTCTAATTATACGTTTTCTTTTGTACACCCGTACGCATCGTGAAATCGACTTTAATCGTTTGTTTATCTATGCAAATTATCAAACTAATTATGGAAATTTGTACAAAGCTTATAGAGTTTGTTTTCTCTCAATTTTTCTTGTGAAACGTTGACATTTCAAGTTTGTTACTATATGTTGAATAATGACGCCGATGGTAATGTTTGAAACAATTCAATCTATTCCTGCAATCGTATAGGTACGTCGGCCTCAAACGGTGTACGAATGGTAGTAATGTGGCTTAAACCTTGAAAGGTTATCAGTACATTTGTCTGTTTTCACTCGTTTTCAAGTATAATGGTCATTTGAATGGGTACAGCGATAATAATAGCTAATGCAATAACATTTTTGCCACTTTTCGAATTCCTTCAGTAAAATGTTACTCATTCTTAAGTTAGCCCCATTTTCTTAAAATTTTTACTGTATTTATATGACTTAATTTTGCATTGGTTACATTTTTTTATAAAATTTTATCTATCCAGCATTGTCGTTGAACCCAGTAAAACAATAATAAAGCAATGATACATGAATTCAGGTAGATTCCTTTGAGCCTCACTACGTAAGAGTGAACATTGCTCACAAGACTTCATGCTGACTGAAAACTCTCTTGGGCGCATTGCATATAAGAGAAACACAAATTTCCCAAACGATAATTTCATCTCCGACAAACTGAAACATTCACTCTAAAACTTATTGAAGGGAATAGGGAATGCAAACGAGGTTTCATCTCTTAACCATCTAATTCTCAACATATAGTGCATATAGAAAATTTCCATTAGAAACACCCCCTTGCTGGTTTCGGCAGCACCATTGATGAGTAATGCTTGCTAAATGTCAAGATATCCAGTTTGAGGTTTGCGATAAGCAAATTAGAGAGATGAAGATAAAAAAACTTAGCATACCAAAATGGCTTTTATTGACGGGGAAGGAAGCATGTATATGGGAAGTCCTACTTTCAATCAAGCTTCCTTAGTTTTCTTTCAACCCAAAGTTGCAAATGAGCACCTGCTTCCTTCCACGTTCATACATGTTCTACGTCTTATTCAGTAATTTGGGTTTATCTATGTATGCTGCCCATTGACATTGCCACGTATTGCTGCGCATAAAATGGTTTGAGGAGTTTGTCTTAAGTTATTCTTTTGTTCCTTCATTATCTAGTCCGGGATAAGGGACTCTCTTTCTATTTTTATGATAATGCTCTGTCAAACATTTGTTCCATGTTCATACTTACTAAGGAAAATCTCGTTATATGCATAAATATAACTTGTATTTACCATACAAAAACTTACATTCGTGGGTTGCACATTTACCAGTAATGTGATCAATGGGATAATGACAGTCCTGAAGCTTAAATGCAATTATGTTTAACAAAGAAAGTCAATCAAATCTATTATCGGTTTCCTGCTGACTCTTGTTCACCTGTTGTTTGTTGTGAAATCCCCTGATTTTAATTTCCAAAACGACAAAGTTGATGTTAATGAATGAAATGGGATGAATTGCGGTCGTCTGCAGAGGGGAGTTTCTTGAGATCGAGATGGGTGATGAATGCGTAGCAACTTAGATTTATGGGAGGTTGAGCAGAGATGGTAACAATATAACGAGCTAATCTGCGTTTCAGGACAGCTAAGTAGGCACAAGGAATATTGAATATGTAGGTACATTAAATTATGACAGTTTTTTTAAAAAAAGCTATGTCTGCCAGAGCAGGACATGTGCTATGTAAACTTCCAGGCATATGTAAATCACTTGTGGCCGTTGGTGATGCGATGATGTGTGATATTTTTAACAAGGACATAGTCCCAGCTTTCGTGTTAAGATTGACTCCTCTCAAAGCCGAGAGAAATCTTTTAGTACGAAACTTTTTATCCTCGCACACGCACATATCGTAATTTTAATCCGTCTTCCTAATATTTTAACCAGCATAGCTATTTTAATTTTAGTTGTAGGATTGGGGGCCACCTCCAGTTAGCTCAATTTTATCCTTTTAGTATCAGTATGATTCCCGACTCGGCAGAAGGGAGTCAGAAGTCGAAGATGGGTGACTTACAGCTTCCGAAAGCCCTGCCAGAGTTATCCCCGTCTCCGCCACCAATATTCTCCTTAAATTCGGAGCTGGAAACAAAAGATCATGTGGATTTTTATTCTTCACCCTTTGACAATTCTTTCCCGTATAAGGGCATCTTAAACAATGAACGTACATTTTCTAGCTCGTCTTCTACTTCAGTTTCGTCTTTTACAGATTCGTCTTTTACTCCGAATTTAAAAGGTGCGCAACAAGATGATAATACAAACAGGTGCGCAGTTTTATTTTATTTTTTCTTAAATTTATTTCAAAACTTTTAAGTAACAAATAAACCATTCATATTGAGAAACTTGTCAATGCAAATGAAATCAGTTTAAGACAAAATGAATGCCTCTTCTGAAACTCCGACTTTACTTGCTATTTAGCAACGACAATTACGGCTTACTTACCACATCCACGCCAACCCGTGGGAGTCAGAGTGGCTCTAGCGCCGCAGCAGAATTTCACCGTTTACTGGATGTAGGTGATTTTGACGGGGACTTCTTTCCACAAGGGAGTCAATTAAATGATTCTGCAGCCACAAACGCTGGCGTTTTGAGCAACAAGTGGGAGTCCCCAACGAAGTCCCCAAATCGGTTTGATTTTTCATTTCCCACACCAGAATCCTCTATTTTAAATAATGGTAGTGGCAGATGCTTGGATTCACCTGAGCGTTTCATGAATGACAACTACAGTAACTATGCTAATCAATGGAATAATGGTGATGCTTCTTCTTTGTTGGTAAGTACCCAATTTTGATTAATTTGAGGCTTGTCTGCTTATGGAAACTGTTGCATAATTAAATCACTTAAAAATGCTCATGGTAGGATAACGAAGTGCCAGAGAGCTACAGTGGCAATGCTGCTTTAGCTTTGGGCAACTCAGTTTGGAACTCATCACAGGTTTCTGCTAACAGTGTTAGCGACAATGATCGACAGTGGGATGCGTCTGTACTAAATACCTTGTCCAAACAGGATCTTTTAAAGTTTAAAGCTGTAAGTAAGCTTGGAGTTTTCATCAAAAATTTAGTTTGCCTAGACTTTCACCTCAATGCATTAACATATCATAAACACCCCTCTGAATTTTCATATCTCCAGACTTTGAAAGCGAAGTTAGAAGAATATGTCCAAAATGGTAATGAAGTCCTTGCCACTCAGTGCCAAGTCGTGTATATGCAGGTTACGGAGCAGCTTATCGACAATTTTCTTCCGATTCACGATTCAGAAGTTTCTATTGCCAACTCCGCCGCTTCCCAAGTTGTGTCTCCAACTTCTCAGATTGTGTCTCCAGGTTCACAAATTGTTTCTCCCAATTCACACATCGCTTCTCCTCTTCCGTTGCCTCCCACTCCAAATGAAGGTGGTTTTGACAGGGACAGAGCTCGAATGCATAGAAATGCTACTGGTATGTATGCACTTATTATATTGTTTTAAAGTTTTACACGAGTAGTAATGAGTCATAAAATCTGGAAGCAAAAAAATCCCCAAATTAAACCCCAAATGTCTTGTTTTTATTGCAGAGTACAAGGTTGCCCCACAAACTTGGCATGGTATACTCCCACCACGTAATCACAGAAATGCAACTTATTCTAACAAGGTAAAATCTCTCATTGCCCCATCAAATGTTTTCGTTGTGTGACTATTTTCTGGAAGCAGTAGAATAACTGTAGCTGTTTTTTCAGGTTTTTCTTGGAGGACTTCCATGGGACATAATGGAGAATACGTTGATGCACACATTTAGGGCGTTTGGCATTATGAGGATTGAATGGCCTGGAAAAGACCAGATTTCTTACAAGCAAATAAAAGGCTATGCATATGCAATTTTTGAAAATGAAAAACAAGTAGGAACAAGTATATTATTGAGATTTACAAACGGGCAATTTTATGGATGTTAAACGTATAGCAAGTATTTTTATTCTTGTTTTAGGTGAGAAACTTGCTTGGAAATTGCACTCAAGACTTTACTAGCAGCCAGGAAGGCAAATACTTTTACAAAATTTCTTCCAAAAAGTATCGTGGCAAAGATGTTGAGGTCATCCCTTGGGGATCAACGGATTGCACATTCAACCAGACCTGCAAGATTGATGCCTCAAGGACTATTTTCGTTGGTGCCTTACATGGAATGGTGAATGCTGAGGCCTTGGCTAATATCATGAACGATTTATTTGGAGGAGTTATTTTTGCAGGTAGGCATGAAATATAGCGTGGGCCTCTAAATTATTTAAGGAGTCAGATTGAATTGAATGTGTTGTTATTTTTCTAGGAATTGATTTGGACCGAAATAAATATCCAATTGGATCTGCTCGCGTGACTTTTAGCAACGAAGAGTCCTATATGAACGCTGTCAACTCTCGATTTGTTTTCATCAAGACAGCCCGTTTTACAAAGAAGCTTCAGGTAGACCCCTACCTTGAGGACCACAAGTGCGACGTTTGCAAACTTCAACAAGGTCCTTACTTTTGCCGAGAGCCTGGTTGTTTCCACTACTTTTGCCGGACCTGTTTCCAGGAAATGCATTCCAGCGGAGATATGCAAAATCATGAGCCTATTATGCGTAACCACAACAATAGGCAATCTTACAGTCCAAATGCAAGCATCTACACCCCATCATATACCAAATGGGGCAAACCAACAAACTTTGACTGGGAAGAATCACCCATGAATGAAAACTACCCTCTTGCCAACGGAAATCATCCCAGTCTGAATGGGAGCCACCATGTGATGAACGGGCATCATAACATGAATTGGAATCATGTTCAACATGGAAATGGCAGTTACTCCGGCCCCCGCTATGGGCGAAACGACCCTCTCCCAATGGAGGAATCATGCAAAAATATACAATGGCTACCACTACGGTGGCCCACAACGACACGGTCAGCCGCCACAAAACCTGCACCACCAACAGCAGTATAATCCGCAGTATATTGGACAGGCTGTACACCGTCAGCAGCAGCAGACGCGCTGGTAAACGTAGAAAACTTTGACCCGACCCGGTCAGTGGTTATGTCTAATAGTTTTAATAATTTAGGATAATGATAGTAATAACTAATGATACATAGTCATTGTATCCGGTTGATAGTTATTAGTGGAATATATTATTAGTAGGAATTAGTGTTTATTTAAGCCGTTAAAACTCAATAATTGTTTTTTTTTTTCAATTCGACACAGATTTCTTTTTGTCTTAATTTGGATCGAGATTTAATGGGCTGGTTTTTTATTCTTAAATAATTTGTTATTGTTCTTAATGGTTTTGGTTGCATTATATTATAACGTAAATAAGAATATAAACATGAAATATATATTTAATTCAATATATACGCAGCACGACCTAGCATCATGCCCAAAAAAGGGCTCTACTTATTCGGCTTTCATAATACACATATAATGTAAATTCAATACACTCAGAAGTAAGTATGTAGGTAGTTTTAAATCATTTGGTTTATAGGTTTACATCAATGGTTTTTCGATACTCCGAGACATGGAAATAGAGATTTTATAGGTAGATAGCATCTGTTTATAAGCATCATTTATTTCGGGAAAAGCTAAACATTCCAGTGCTGGATGGGCGCATCAACATTGGTACCTGATTCTTGTGAGTGATTTTTAACGAAGGGTTACAAAATAATAAAATCATTTTCATTAGGATTAATGATGACAGGTTTATTTTTCATTAAAATTATCATATACAAAAGTTTTTACCGTGCATGCGGCTGCATCCAAGGCTCACCATCAATCTGCATTGGAAACCGTTTCTTGGGTAAAAATCAAGAAATGGGTAAGAAGTTGTTAACTGATTGGTGTAATTGATTCCAGTACCAGCTACTGAGCACGTTTTCTTCCTTACAATCAGATTGACGCACAGCATTATCTGCGATTCTACTTCATGCTCAATTCTAAAAAGAGATTGATAAAACAACACATACCGTCATCTGACACCAGCGACAATGAAGCCCAGTGATCCCGTTGTAGCTTTTAATGGTTTTCTTGCACTTGGAACATTTTCCGTGACAGTTGCCCTCCACCCAGTGATGCGTCATGGCCTAGTGGGAGCATTGCCATTTATTTAAAACTGATTAATTCTTCGAGGTTCTAATCATGTTTAATTTTTCAATCATGTGAAACCATAGTCTACACAAAAATACTACAAGGTACTAGATTATTAAATTGAGTTTAAACTACTGAATACAACTATTTATGACGACCTCATACAATCCGAAAGCAGAGTAGAGAGAGGACAGTCAGAAGCCTTATATTTATTTTACAGCTTTTACAATTACTTCTACTTGGATGGACTTTTATTATTTTTTCTGTACTACAAAAATATGAGGGACAACTTCACATTATTTTTCTGTTATCTTATTACCTGTTGTGTTTTTTTAGATTTCACATAAGTTTGGACGCAGTTTGCAGGAGCACGCTGAACACACCTTTCATGCACAGTGTACTTGCACCCTGTTGTCCAGGATCATTAGAATATAAGGTTACGAGTATTAACATGTGGGTTTAAATAATTTTCTGTTTATCTGTTTGCAACATTGCCACAATTATACAATAATATATATATACATATAATATATATATATCAGTTAGCAAACTACAAGGTAAACGAGTTATAAAAGAACGGATTTGAAGTTTTCCTTTATTTCGTTTTCTCATTTTGCTCTATCGGTAAATGCTGATGAATTCAAACAAAAACGGAAAATAATGAGGACTAATACAGGGACAGTAAGCGCATTCTGATATTGAAAAACCTTTATAACATTGATCCAATCCTTGCCAGTTAAATATTGAATGAAATTTAAACAAACATGAAATGAACACAAAAGTAAACTAGCATGAAAATATGTTATAAAACAAATTATTTTTCTCACGTCGACACACGCTTTGCCAAAACTGATCGTTGGTAGCACATTCAAAATAATTAATCTACTCGAGAAACTAGGGGTTAGCTGTTTTGTAAATTAAGTGGTGAACGTAGTAACGTATTAGATTTGTATTACATGAGTGCAGATGAACGTTTTATATTCAAATGCACAATTATTTTCCAATTCGGTTTGAATAGGTACATTTCAATCAAAAATTAGCATAATATGCAGATTGGTTGGTCACAACGATGTGGGTAAAGCATCTATTATGGCAAATCACTGCCAGCATTAGCTTGAAATTGTATTACACAAGTGTGGGCCGGAGCTGGAAGGATAGTTTAACTCTAAACATAAGGCTGTTTATACATCGTATCTTGTATCTATTTTATATCTACTTCGATCTCCAATAAAGCAATGAAACTCCAAACTACGAAAGACTATAAAATGCAATAAACTGAAATATAAGTGCATCTTTATTGCTTCTCTGCCAACTTTGCATGTAGCATTCAGTTTTGAGCACAAGTGGACACTCAATAAATATAACAAAAATACAAAAATCAAGATTGTTCTCCGGTTTTAATGCATTTGCATTGACCTTTATTGCAGACTCGCTTGTACATGAAGTAACAAGAACAGTCCATAAAAATTACGTAAAACCAGTTATTTAAAGAGTTTCACACCTATACCATGGTCATATTATCTTTTTACTCTGCAAGAGTTTTACCATAAGATAGGTTTATAAAAGGTTTACTTGTATGGACACGCAAATGAAACATTATACATTATGAATCATTCATGGTACTACTTGGTAGCTTGCAATTTTTTATTTCCACAAGTTGAAATTTTTTAACTTGATATATTATTAGCAGGCATGGGCAAAATACATGTATTTTAAATACAGTGTATTTCAAATACGTATTTTAAATACATTTTTGTATTTTGTATTTAGTATTTTGTTGAATTGGGGAGCCAATGTATTTGAAATACATTTGTATTTTGGAGCAATACCAAAAATTGTATTTTAAATACAAAATACATTTGAAAATACTTTTCGTATTGCCAAGAGTAGGTTTGCAGCATAGAGTAAGGCTTTATTGGAAATTGATGCTAACTTTAGTGTCATCGATCATTTTATTGGCATTACTTAACGTATTTACAGCAATTGAGTTACTTCTATGGATCATTTTATTCATTAACGTCAAGTCATAAACGCTTATAAGGAAAATTAATTAATTGGGATCTAAGTTTTGCTCCCTACCCGATTAAGTTCACGTTAGAATAATTCGTTATATAAAAACATGTGTGGTCTTATATTCAGAAATTCCTTGCTAGGTACGTCACTGTCAATTCTCAACAGTGATACTTAATAAAAATGCGAATTAATCGAGATAAGTTTATCCAAGTACACAAAGACGTATAGTTTCTAAACACTGATTGATTGAGGAATATTAAATTTGTATTTCTAACACTGTCAAAAGACAATTACAGACTTTCTGCACATAATGCATGAAGAGTATTTTGTGTATCAAATACAGTATTTAAAATACAGTATTTTGTATTTTGTATTTGGAGCTTTTTTTGGCAAATGTATTTCAAATACAAAAGTATTTTGAACCTACGAGAGTATTTTGTATTTAGTATTTTGTATCTACACATGGAGTATTTTGCCCATGCCTGATTATTAGTGGTGTTTGTATCACCAGGTTAGTAATTAAACGTATAAGCAATAATGTATTCATACACAGCATGCATTTATAACACTACAACTGCTCCTATCAGTGTTCCATTGCATGCCAGTGGCCAAGGTCAGCTTGTTTTAAGAAAAGTAAAACTTTAGACTGTCTAGAGCAATTTGACGACTACAAAATTGACCAAAAATTCAAATGAGCAAATGAGCCTGCATCAAATTGGCAATTTAAAAATCTGCTGATGTTGATTAAGTTTCGCTAGCATACCACTACTGGCGACGCTTCTCACCAATTATTGTGATTTATTATCTATTTATTTATTATCATTTATTTATTTATTATTTATTTATATTTTTTATTGTGGAATTGCATTGAGGTTAAGGGGGATACAGCTGAAGAAATTTCCACAATTTTTATCCCCCCACATTTTTGTATTCTTTCACTTCGCAATTCACAATGTGCAACGAGTGTTTCTAATGAAAACGGGCGTCGTTGATTGATGTGACGTTTTCCATTCAAACCAAACTGAAAATAACATCGTTTCCCTTTTAAGAGTAACTGAAGGAAAGAATAACGACGGTGAGATACTATAATGGTGTATGTCCTGCGACTGCGTTTTGTAAAACGGTGTATCGTTGTGGCATTTGTAAAACGGTGTAATCTCATTTTGCGCATTTTGTAAAACGGTGTATCTCATTTTTGCAATGCATTTGTAAAATGGCGTATGTCTATATTTATATATACATGAGATACACCATTTTACAAATGCATGCAAAATGAGATACACCGTTTTACAAATGCATACAATATGAGATACACCGTTTTACAAATGCGCAAAATGAGATACACCGTTTTACAAATGCACACAAAATGAGATACACCGTTTTACAAAACGCAGTCGCAGGACATACACCATTATAGTATCTCACCGTCGATAATCAGAATCAGACAATTGATGCGCGAACGATACATACATTTACGAAAGAGCTTCACTTGCATCGACTCATTTCTTGAAGTTGCTAATAACATATAGAAAAGTTAGAAAACTGAATCAGGCTTTTGTAGTTCAATTTTCATTAAAATTCATAGACTTAATAAATGCAGGTCACGAGGTTATCCTTTTCCCTTCCAGTCATGCGTTAAGCTTACATTCGTCAATGTGGCCTTCTGGTTTTGCCAATCTGAGACGGCTAATGTGCCTAATCAAGGTTGCGAGTCATACATACTGCATTGCAATCTTAAATCCGCCTTGACTGCACTGGAAATCTGCATATTTGTAGAAAGTAGGAATGTTAACGTCCCACTTCTCAATTCACTTCTCATTCAATTAATAGCTTATCCAGCAAGGTTTGACTCATCATTTATAGATTGTGCAATTGGGGTGGAACAACAGTACAGCACAGCATTTTAGTTAAAAATTTCCCTTATTGATTTGAAATGGAAAAAATCACTTCCAAAAAGAGAGTTTGCGTAGTGGGTGGTGGGCCTAGCGGAATTGTGTCATTGAAACGGGTCCTGGAGAGTCCCTTTCTAACAGGAACAATTCTCGAGCAAAAAGATGATATTGGAGGCATTTGGTATTATAAACGGGAGAAGGGTTTTACAGCTTCCCCTCGCAATATGAGTGGAGATGGAACATCTCCTGATCCTGAAAGTACCACGACAATGTACGACGATTTGAGGTAAATTCAACATGCCCTTTTCTAAAAATCATAATATTATGATGTATTTTCTATTAGTCTATTAAAATATGGATTTACAACATTGCCTTGTATAATTTATAGAACCAATATTCCATATCCGCTTATGGAATATGTTGACCATCGGTATCAAGAAGAGAACTTAGATACGTATTGTCCTCAACAGAAAGTGTTTGAGTACTTGCAGTCTTATGCCAACCGTTTCAACTTGTGGCCCAATATTCAACTCAACACTTCCGTTGTAGACATTCGCCCAGAGAGCCCAGACTCTCCAGAGGGCCAGCCTGGAAAGTGGATTGTGGAAACTCACAATTTGAAAACGGACACTCTCTCAACGGAAATATATGATGCTGTGCTAATTTGTGCTGGGAAGCATTCTTATCCGCACCAGTCACCAATTGAAGGGCAAGAAACTTTCAAGGGCTCAATATTTCACACCAAGTACTATAAAAACGCACAAGATTTCAAGGGAATGCACGTTGTTCTCATTGGATTCGGCTTTTCATCTGCTGATTTGACTCTACAGCTATCAGAAACGGCAGAGAAGGTCACCGCTTGTCACAAGTTTCCACTTGGTTTCAGTTTCGGGTTGATTCCAAAAAACTGTCGGGAAACCAAAGCGGTAAAGCGTATAACTGAAACTGGGGTCATCACAGAGGACGATGAAGTTATTCCTTGTGATGCAATCATACTTTGTACTGGTTACGCTATAAAATATCCATTTCTGAATGAAGCATGTGGAATCACTGTTGTAAAGGAAAAATATATTCCACATTTATACAACATGACGATATTCACAAAAAGGCCTACTCTCTGTTTTGTGAATGTGTGCTACAGATCTGCAGAATTTATTACAGCGGAAATTCAAGCACGATATGCTATTAGCTACTTGGAGGGGAAAACAAAACTTCCATCTTTTGAAGAAATGGAGGCAGAGCTCCAAGCCGCTGAGGCAGAAAAGGAGCGTAAGGGTCTTCCCTACACGCTATGGTTTCAAATTGGTGAGCCATGTGGTACAGAAGCCTTACCCCACTTCTTTAAACTCGCCGAGGAAATTGGAATTGGGGATGAGTATAAAAACGGTCCCATCCTGGCGCAATTGTATATTCTCCTGGTTGGTAGATTGATTGGAAATTTGGCAGTGTATAGGCAGGACAAGGTCAGAAAGGTTAATGAAAATACGTTGGAACTAATTTTGGCTCCGAGTCAAGATAAGAAAGCAGAACGAGTCATATTGACCCTGAATTCTGACAATACAGTGACAACTACAAAAGAAGAAATTGAGAATGAAACTGATTGAGATCTTGTTCTTGAAAGTCTTGTTTGAAACGAAATAAATTTTGTTTGGCTAGAAAATGCTTTATAGTAGATTGGATTTCTCAATTTATCAACAACAAAAATTTGCATCTATTCAAATGCAAGAGCTTGTATTCTTATTTTATATAATTTCCAGTGAACAAAATTATTCATTAAATATCTTTTACAAACACATATCATTTCAAAAAATTATTATCAGTAAATAAAATTCACTTCCGCATTATAAAGTTAAGTCGTCTCGAGAATTTGTTTCTGTAGACCTCTTGGAAATCAATTTGGATTCACATATTCACTTCACACATGTACGTTTCTAAGAATTACCATAATATGTTCCAGGTGAGAATACGAGTGACCCAATGAGAACCTCTCTTTATTTAATATTTAATAAGTCACATTTAGATGGCATCAAAATAAAGGACCTTTGCATATCACCACCACCAGCCTCATATCTGTGCAACCAGCTTTTCAAAATCTAATACTTTTTGCTAAAACATATTCGTTTATAATCTCATACCGATGATAGATTTAATAACTCAATTTGATTGTTTTTCATTTACTTTTCTATAATATTTTGCTTCCATCTTATGAACTTTTTCCTACATGCACAAATTCATTCTTTCGGTTGATCCTAACCTTGAATTAACGTGTGAAAATTAAACGTGTGAATATAAAACGAATATGATTTAGAACAACGTGCTTCAATGCATATTTAAAATCCTCGAGAGCAACTAACTACCACTCTGTTTTTGCTCATGAAAAATTCGTGACCTTAGTTTGAGCAAATAAATTATGGTGACAAGATGAATCTTGAAATATCCAAAGATTTTTGGCGACCATCAGATGGATGCATTGGATGCAAAACGAGTAGTAGTTAGTGGTATAACGTCGATAAAAGGTTTTCAATAGAATTAATTGATATTGCATCTCACCAGATCAATGGCTCGTAATATGTCGTGTTGGCTAAAATGTCACAACTAATAAACGCCTGAATTTGCTTATCAGTTTAATTTACAATAAGCAAACAAATTGATGAATCTTTAGGATGTGCTAAGAATCATAAGTCAATGTCCGTCCATTCACAAGTCAAGTATGAGGATATGGCTATCTGCATAAACAACTAAGGTTTTTATATAATCTAAGGCATACAGAGCTGAAATATCAAGTCAAGTCATTGTTATTCGACTGGAAATTGTAAATCATTATTAGTTGAAGTTAAACTGAAAATGCTGGAAAACTTACATAAAAGTAATAAATTAAAGTTTTCCCAGATATTTTGTTTGCTCATGTTCTTGGTGGACTTTTCACTCAATCATTAGAGATTGATTGATGTGCTGCAAATTCGTAACTGAATCCAAAACAAAATGACTGACAGCGTCGACAACCGTGGGTGGATTAGATTTTAGATTGTGATCTTGTCAGAGAAATTGATAAGTTGGAAATGACATATATACTACATGAGCAAAAGATGCGATTGTCAGTCCCATTACTAATCAACTTGTCGTTTCTCCTCCTTCACTACCCAAATTTTTTACACCTGAATGAGAAAAACTCAATCCTGAAGCACGATGAAATTGGCAGGTACATTGAAAAATATTTTATTCATGAGAAAATAGTTATCATAAAAGGTTTTTATTCATTTAGGCGCATTAGCGATCCTTTTTGGGATCCAACTGGCAACCCACTCCATTCTTGGGAGTCCAACAAAGCCTGGAAAAATACTCAGGGTTACTCCAACCACAAACAATGAAGACAATGCTGTTGATCTTGATATCACATTCGGAGTAGATGGTAAAATAAATTTACAAAACGTATACGTCCAAACGACGTTCAAGTTCAACTTTATGCAATTAAAATTATTTTAATTTTGAAGTTGTTCGAGCACACGGGAAACTCGGTTTATCTCTCCCATCTTCGGTCGGTCAATATACTGAATGTGACAACGGAGGTGACCCCAATGTCGTATGCTTAGAATATGGAGACTTTGCTAAAGTGATCATCTCAAACGGTCCAACAGCCGACTGCGGTCGAGTGGAGTGGACTTCTTCATACGCCCGTCAACTCGAGGACTGCTACGACCTCCAACCCGGAGTGAATTGGTATGGGGGCGGAGAAATGTTTACCTCAATCTGGCCCATCCAAACGAGACCACGATTGGAAGGTGCTTATGTCACAGCAGACTCCATGGCTAGTAACGAAGGTCAATTTGGAGGTGTTGTAGAGAACTACTGGTTGCTTTCCAACGGAGCTGCTTTGGTTGTCGACCCCGATACTCCACTTTTCTTCAGTTTGAACACGACTCATTCAGACAGAGTCTGCTTTACCGCTAAGGACCAAACCCCTTTTACTAAACGAAGCCCTCTCAGTTTGAAATACACTTGGTGCACCGGCTCAGATGTGAAGGCTACTCACCAGAAGACAATGGGTGAATTCTTTGCAAAACCCAAAGGAATCCCAGATGAAGAAATGCTGGTTCGTCCTCTTTGGTCCACCTGGGCTCAGTATAAAGCTGAAGTAAATCAATCAATCGTTCTAGATTTTGCCAGGAGAGTGGTTAGCGAAGGGTTTGTAAACTCTTCTCACATTGAAATTGATGATAACTGGGAACCTTGCTATGGAGAGGAGACCTTCGATACTGTCAAATTCCCAGACCCAAAGGCGATGGTTGATGAAATTAAAAATGAGTTGAATATGAGAGTCACCGCTTGGGTCCACCCATTTGTGAATTATGGTTGTCCACTTTTTAATGAAGGGATGAGCAAAGGCTATTTTGTCAAGGATCCTAAAGGTAAAACTGGGATCACTTCTTGGTGGCAAGGAGCCAACTCTGGTATTATTGATGTTACTAACGAAGAAGCAGCCGAGTGGTGGGTAGCAAGACTTCAAAAGTTGCAGGAGGAAACGGGCATTGATGCATACAAATTTGATGCTGGAGAAACAAACTGGTTGCCAGCTTCCAATGTACTTACTGGGGAGGCAGATATGTGGCCACAGATTTACTCAACGAAATATGTTGAGACATGCGCTAGATTTGGAGGGCTCATTGAGACTCGAACCATGCATTTGAATCAGGTACGAAGCTGGGAAAAAATTATGTTGAGCTTGAGAAACTCTGAATTTAATTTAATAATACTTTTTTTAAACTTGGAAAGGATCAACCCATTTTTGTTCGTATGCTGGACAAAGACTCTCGCTGGGGTTACAACAATGGTCTGCAATCTATGATCCCAACTCTGCTTCAATTCAGCATTGTGGGTTATCCATTCGTATTGCCAGATATGATTGGAGGAAATGCTTATGGAGAGTGGCCAAGCAGGGAGTTGTATGTGAGGTGGATGCAAGCTAATATTTTCATGCCGGCTGTTCAATTTTCTGTTGTACCATGGGAGTATGATTCTGAGGTCCATAAATGTCTTTACATTTATTCGTTATTATTATGCAGGGTGTTATCATTTAACTGACCTACGTACGATAATTTTAATTAATAGACAGTTCAAATTTGTTTGGACGTGTTGGCACAACGAGAAATGTACCGAGATGAGATTCTAGCTGCAGCAAGACAAACTACTGTTGATGGTTCCCCGATGAACAGACCAATTTGGTGGGTGGATCCCACTGATGCAAATACTTTCACAATTGACAACGGTAAGTCTGCTTAAAATTCTCCTACCTTAATTCACAATAGGATTTATCCCAATTCTTCCAATTAACTACCTATTTTTATACAACTTTAGCATACATGCTCGGAGATAACATTTTGGTCGCCCCAGTTCTCGAAGAGGGAGCAGTTTCTCGTGACATCTACCTTCCAGCTGGAACATGGAGATCTGGAGTTAACTCTGAAGTTTTTACAGGACCTCAATGGCTCAGGGATTATCCTGCTCCTTTGAATGTTGTTCCATACTTTGTTAAAACTGCTTAATTTGTGATGTGATGATGATGATGTGATAATAAAGAGTTGTAAGTAAATAGAAATGATTTTTCCAAACAGAATTTGTTATGTTTAAGGGTGCGATTATTGCATAAGAAAATGTTTGCTAAATTGCTCAAGTTGGCACATACTTGAAAATATAAATTTTGCTTGATTTGATAGCAATAACGATCCGTTCTCATATCACTTTTCAAGTTTGATATTATTGTCACTAATCTTGAATATTTGGTGAATACATGACTCACTATCTGATTAGTAGTGGGTGATCATTTTGGAACCAAACGGAAAGAACTTTTTCCCACATAATGTCTATGAAGTTTAATGGTGGACATTTCATTTATTGGAGAAATGATTGATGTGTAGCAAATGCATCACTAAATCCTAAACTAAATAATTGACAACTTTGCCAATCATAGGTGGATTAGACTATGATCCCTTCATAGATATTGATAAAAGTTTGTTTTGGCATAAATAAACGAGCAAAAATTGCAATGTTAGACTGAACATCTTGCCTATCCTCCCGTTCATCAGTACTCTAATTTGTTCTTGAATAAGAAACACTCACTGCATGGATCCCAGTAATGAAACTGCAGCAACTTTCTTTTGTGGCTCACGATTATAAGTTTAGCGTCATTTGTATACTGAATTGTGTTTTTGCTTCAATGTCGATCAAATTAACACGAAAAACTTTTGTTTGGGGACAAAAACACTTGATTCTCATATCATATTCAAGTTCCATCACATTACCAGTGCTGTCATCAATCACAATTATTTACATAACGTTGAACATCATGTCAATTCTACCTATGATTATGTATGACAACAGCTTGTTTCCCATTTTTTTTTGTGCAAGCTTATTGACACAAACCGTGTAGTTCTTCACGTGGTAAATCACACTTGAAAAAGTATGCACCTGACTTTCTAATAAAATCCGTCACTAACCTTATGTTTCATTTCAAAAGCTGCTGTAACCATCATTAGAACGACTGAAGCATATTTAGCAAGAGGTTTACAACCCCCTAAAAATTGATCTGGATTTTGAATAAAAATTTGCGTTTGCAATGAGGACTCCATATTGTTTCCTTGTATTACTAACTGCAGGAAGTGTGTTGGCAGAGACAACTGAAAAACATGTCGTGGACATCGTAAATCCTTCGCACAGGACAAAAGCTGCTTCCAATGCAGTTGAAATCCGTATTGGGGCTACTGAAGAAAGCTGTAAGCTTATTAACATTAAAATAAATTGACTTGACCATAAAATTTTAACTTCTAGCGAGCATTTTTATTGTTTTATGTAGCCATATTTGGTTTGCTGGGGCTCAGTTTGCCTGAAACTCTAACCAGTACCGCCTGTCAAGATGAGGAACATCCTGACGCATTCTGCTTCCAATGGGGAGACTATGCAAAACTTGTCGTGACAGATGAAGAGGCTAATGGGTGTGGTCGCATTGAGTGGACTTCTTCATACGCCAGAAGACTGGAAGATTGTTATGATATTGCAGATGGAGACCATTGGTAATTAATTCATAATGCGGCATCATTTAACCCAAAATACATGATTTTCAAACCATGAATTGAAACAGGTACGGAGGTGGGCACACTTACACGCAAGGTTTCCCTATTGAAGGTCAAACCCGACCAGAGACCCCAGTTATTATTGGTGCCCCATCTACCTTTAATGGAGGTGTTCTAGAAAGGTACTGGCTTGTATCGAAAGGAGTGGCTTTCTTTGCGGATGATGATACGCCGTTGTACTTCAGTATGTTAAACCTCAACTTTGGTTATTATTTTGCGTAGAAATAAAACAAATGTATAGATACTCAGATATGAAAATTGTACTTACATGATTGCAGGATTAAATTCAGAAGCTCCGCGACAAATATGCTTATCTGCCAAGGACGACTACCCTTACACAATTCGTACCCCTCTCACCCTTAAATACTCGTATTGCGTCGGATCAAACATTTTGGAAGCTCACAAAAAAGTGGTCACAAACCTTTTTGGGGTTCCAACAAGTACCCCTGACGAACAAATGTTGTTACGTCCTTTTTGGTCCACTTGGGCTCAGTATAAAGCAGACGTCAACCAATCAACCGTTCTGGATTTCGCCCGACGAGTAGTTAGCGAAGGGTTCGAGATGTCTTCTCATATTGAAATCGATGACAAGTGGGAGCCATGCTATGGACAGGAGACATTTGACCCCGTCAAGTTTCCCAATCCCAAGGCCATGATTGATGAAATTAAGAGCATGAATCTGAATGTGACTGTTTGGGTTCATCCGTTCGTAAATTATGGTAAGTATCATTGCAAAAAATCATATAGGAGAAAACGGCATTTAATTACAGTTTGAGTATTTGTTCCAAGATTGTCCCTTGTTCAACGAAGGCATGAGCAATGGCTACTTTGTAAAAACTCTCAAGGGAAAAACCGGACTGGGTTCATGGTGGGCTGGAAGCACTGCAGGAGTTATAGATGCGACAAATTCTGAAGCTGTTCAGTGGTGGCACGACAGACTTCGAAGGCTGCAACAGGAAACTGGGGTGGATTCTTTCAAGTTTGATGCTGGAGAAACTAACTATCTTCCGTATCAATTCACAGCAGGTCCTGGAAACAATTTGGATGTGTTGCCTAATTTGTTCACAACAAAGTTCGTGGAGGCTTCTTCGGAATTCGGAGGACTTATTGAGACAAGGGCGGCTCATAGGAATCATGTATGTTTTTCATTAAAATCAAAGAAACCCGCATTACCAAATTAGGGTTTAAAGTAGCATGTTTCTCTTAAGAAACATGGAATTTTTGTCCGGATGATGGACAAAGGCTCTGAATGGGGCTATGGAAATGGTCTTCAGTCTATGATTCCAACACTTCTACATTTTGGACTTTTGGGTTATCCATTTGTCCTTCCGGATATGATTGGAGGAAATGCATATGGAAATTGGCCAAGTAAAGAACTGTATGTTAGATGGATGCAAGCAAATGTGCTGATGCCAGCAGTCCAAATTTCCATTGTACCATGGGAGTTTGATCAAGAGGTACTGGGCAACTGGACATATTTAAATCAAATCATTTAATTTCAAAGGAATAGCATACATGAATAGATCTCTCTATAGACTGTTGAGCTAACTAAGGCTGTCCTTGTTATCAGAAACGATTTGGCTGAAAAAATCTTAGCTGCTGCTAAACAAGCGACAGTTGATGGAAGCCCAATTAACAAACCTCTTTGGTGGCTGGCTCCAAACGACTCAGAGACATTTACAATTAATGATGGTACTGTTTTAACGAGACATCAACTCAAGCTTCCACTGAGTTTGATTCTAACCTACTTTTGTTTTTAGAGTATGCCCTCGGTGACGATGTCATTGTCGCTCCTGTTGTGGAAGAAGGAGCTACCACAAGAAATGTTTATCTCACGGAAGGAACTTGGAGCTCCTACCCCGATAACCAGTCTTACACAGGGCCTATCTGGATAACAGCTTATCCAGCACCCTTGAATAAGATTCCAATTTTTGTCAAAACAAGCAATTAACTTGAGAAAAATAAAGCCCCATATAAATTTATATCTGTATAATGATGTCGATTCTGAATGAAAAGGTCATTTATTTGCATAAATGCATGATTTGAGCGTAGATAAAATTTACAAGTATTTTTTACGGTGTGTAAAATTTTAATAGATAGATTTCTTCAAGTGTCGAGGGGGTATAATTTTACTTGAAACTTTGTTTGTTTCAATTCAACATTGTGTCTACACACTCGTTTTGCCAGACGACGGATCATCTTGAATTGGGAAAATGCATAGGGGAGAATAGTGGCCAAGAAAATGGAATTTTATTTAAAGTGAAAGCAAACAATCATTTTTATTTTCAGTCCTTTTTTCGTCGTTTTAAAGAAATGTTGTTTTAATTTACGAGGCTGGAGGCGTCTTGTAGTTTTGCGACAGATTCTAATAAATTCCAATCGTGGTGTTGACCTGCTGTTAATGATGATTAATAAATAGACTGTCTAAATTGGAGTGGACGTGTGGACGAGCACAACAAAAGGTGGACCAGGGGAAATTCTTGCTGTGTAGGAAATTAAGTGGACGTTGAATCCTACTGGTACTTCTAACATTGACAATAGTAAGCAATTGTTATAGGTCAGATTGTATTCGTTCATTAGTTTAGGCTCTAAAAAATTAATTTAGCCTAAATGAACCTGTATCACATTTTGGTCTCACCCGTGCTCGTGACATTTATTTTCCAGCTGGTACAAGGGATCTGAAAGCTTCTGCAAAATTCGGTTAGTAACTTTACTGGCATTACACTCATTTGAATGTTATACTATTTATTAAAAACTGTTTATATAATGCGGGCACATTAAAAAAATAAATTTTTTTCACGACTACCAACTAGTAGGCATTGTCATTTTTTTTTTGCATCAGCAAGAACGCTTGCAATTACTTGAACACATGTAAAAATTTATTTGGTGACACAAACACTTCAATCTCAAATATTTTTCCACGTTTCATTGTCTGTCAATATGTTTGGTTGACATCGACATATCAACCACTGTACAAACAATTGTGGCAGCTGGGATTAAGACGTCGATCAATTTGCAGCATGGTGATAAGAGCTAAGATAAGTTTTATGAAACAAAATCACGAGTAAATATTCTTCATACTTAATCATACAAATCAATCACGAAAATGACTTTCCGTCCAATCTTAATCCGAAATGACTATGTGACCTGTCATGAACCACAATAAATCATCATTTGATCGGCTAACGCTGAGCTGTAGCTATAAAAGTTTATAAACCCGATCGAAAGACTTATTTTAATATATAGTAAACTATTTTGGGAATTAGTTCGCTTGTAATGGGGAATTCGTATATTTTCCTTGCACTAATAGTGCTAGGTAGTGCATTAGGGGAGAAAACTGGAAAACATGTAGTGAACATTGTACGAGAAAAAGCTGCTTCCAACGCGGTTGAAATACGTATTGGGGCTACTGAAGAAAGCTGTAATTTAAACCTTTTAAAAACTAGATAAACTCAAACTCAGATAAAATATTAGATTTAAGCGCAAAAATTAAATATCTGTTGGTTTTCAGCAATTTTTGGTTTGCTGGGACTCAGTTTGCCTGAAACCCTAACCAGTACCGCTTGTCAAGATGAGGAACACCCTGACGCCTTCTGCTTCGAATGGGGAGACTATGCGAAACTTGTCGTGACAGATGAAGAGGCTAATGGTTGTGGTCGAATTGAATGGACTTCTCCATACGCCAGAAGGCTTGATGATTGCTACGATATTGCGGATGGAGACCATTGGTATTTAATTTAATGTGAGATGTAACTTACACTAATGTAAACATATGATTTAGAACTGGAAAACTGAAACAGGTATGGAGGTGGAGAAACCTACAGCCAGCGATGGCCAATTGAAGTTCAATCCCGAGCTGAATCTCCATTCATCACCGGTGACCATTTGAACAACGGCTCATATTATGCTGGCGGTGTTCTGGAAAAATACTGGTTGGTTTCGAAAGGAGTGGCCTTGTTTGTGGATGATGATACGCCATTGTACTTTAGTAAGTACAATTTAAACACCGATCTTTATTTTAAACTAGAACAAAAATATAGGTTTGTAGAAGATGTTTATGATGTTGTTTATGTTGATGACTCGCAGGTCTAAAATCAGAAGCTCCGCGTCAAATTTGTTTAAGTTCCAAGGATGATCATCCCTACTCAATTCGTTCCCCTCTCACTCTTAAATACTCATATTGCGTCGGATCAAACATTTTGGAAGCACACAAAAAAGTTGTCACAAACTTTTTCACTGTTCCCACCAGTACACCAAATGAACAAATGTTAGTACGTCCCTTTTGGTCCACTTGGGCACAATACCATTCCGAAGTGAATGAAAGCATTGTTTTAGATTTCACCCGACGCGTGGTTAGCGAAGGATTCGAAATGTCCTCCCATATTGAAATTGACGACAGGTGGGAGCCATGTTATGGCGAAGAAACATTTGACCCTACCAAGTTTCCCAATGCTAAGGCTATGATTGATGAAATTAAGAGCATGAATCTGAATGTGACTGTTTGGGTCCATCCTTTCATTAATTATGGTAACTGGCCTGAATTAAAAATATTTGTTCACATTTTTATTGCATTCTAAATTATCTTTGATTTTTTGTTCTCAGATTGCCCCTTGTTCAACGAAGGCTTTAACAAAGGTTACTTTGTAAAGGATCACAAGGGAAAAACTGCACTAGGGTCGTGGTGGGCTGGAGGCATCGCGGGTGTGATCGACGTGACTAATTCTGAAGCTGTTGAGTGGTGGCAAGCTAGGCTTCGAAAACTGCAACAGGACACGGGAGTGGATTCTTTTAAATTTGATGCTGGAGAAACTAATTGGCTCCCTTATAACTTTGCTGCAGCTCCCGGAAACGATGAGAGTTTGTTGCCTAATTTGTACACTACGAAGTTTGTAGAGGCTTGTGCAGAATTCGGAGGACTTATTGAGACAAGAGCTGCACATAGGAATCATGTAAGTTTTGGGGATCTCAAACTTAATTTTTGATTTCATAATTAACCCTGTAAAACGTCTTTTTATTTGATTTCTTGAAAAGGATCACGGTATTTTTATTCGGATGATGGATAAAGATTCCTCATGGGGTTACGGTAATGGTCTTAAATCCATGATTCCAACACTTCTCCATTTTGGACTTTTGGGCTATCCCTTTGTCCTTCCTGACATGATTGGAGGAAATGCGTATGGAGGAAGGCCAAGTAAGGAGCTGTATGTTCGGTGGATGCAAGCAAATGTTGTGATGCCGGCAGTCCAAATTTCCATTGTACCATGGGATTTCGACCAAGAAGTACGTTAGAACACATTTAAATAACTTCAAATTGACTCTAGAATGGATGAATAAAAATCGTGCATTTCTTTCCAGACTATTGACTTAACCAAGGCTGTTCTCGAACTCAGAAACGGCTTGGCTGAAGAAATTTTAGCTGCTGCTAAACAAACAACAGTTGATGGAAGCCCAATTAACAAACCTCTTTGGTGGCTGGCTCCAGACGATCCAGAAACTTACACTATTGACGATGGTAGATTTTATTTACAATGTCAAATTTAGAATAAGCTTCGATTGCAGTTTGTATTAATATAATATTCCTTTTTAGAGTACACCCTCGGTGACGACATAATTGTCGCCCCCATCGTAGAAGAAGGAGCTACAACAAGGAATATCTATCTCACAGAAGGAACTTGGAGCTCATACCCCGATAACCAGTCTTTCATAGGACCCATTTGGATAATGGATTATCCAGCTCCATTAGATAAGGTTCCAATTTTTGTCAAAATAGCTAATTAAATTGGCAGCAAATAAAGTAGCATCGACGCAAGAGATGCAAAGCTCTATATAATGCAAATATATGTGTACATCATTACCCGTCATGTTATCTGAATGCGTCCTTAACCATTTTGTCCTGCTGTCGTCGAAAAGTAAATGCATTCATCAATACATGTTACACATATTTAAAATTATTACGCTCAGTTTTGGTCTGTTTCGCTGATTTAGAATCTGTTTAGTATGACTGTCTACTTGCATGGTGTGAATATTTCTCTGCACTTGGTAAGATTTGCAGCGTCTTTATTGAGATTTCGTTTGGTCATATTAATGCACACATGAAACTGACACCTGTATACTATAGCGTGTACTTTATATTGGGTCAAGATATTTAATATAGAGGTTTAATAAATATTGTGCTTAATGAACTGTCATATAAAATTACATACAATAGTGCAATTCTTCAAAACGGCACAAATATAAGGTGTAATTTTAATGCATAGAAAAAAAGTTTGCAATATTTTATCTAAACATATAGATTTTGACGTGCTGAGTCGAGTGATGTGCTTGGTTTTCATCTAAAATGCTAAATACGAGTTTTGGAGTAACTTTAATAAAAAGCAGAAAATATTTTTTATACAATTAACGCATGCATTTGAGAGCCACATGTTAATGTGAGATTGTTAACCTTGTCAAACGTAACTTTTATGCAAAATTTGAAGAAATTCGGTTCAACCGTTTTCTCAAAAACTGGAATAAACTTTTTTTAAATAGACCCATCTTTGACTTGCTGTAATTAAAAAACTGGACATAAGGCGGAAGATTTGAAAGTGTGATAAGACTCTCCGGAACGTGTACAAAAAATGCTTATGTTAAACTTAGCTGAAGCGAATAACATGTACAAATATGATTCTTCAGTATGAAAATCCGTTTTTTACTTCATCCAACCTAAATAACTATGATTGATGGCGAATTCAGAACAGGAGAACTGCTGCAAAGCAAAGAAAGCTCTCAGAAACATTTCAACACTGGCACTAATTTAATTTCTGTTAATGATGCTGTACTATGTCAGAAACTCGTACCGATAGACATAACTGCAAATTAGTGTTGTGACACACTCCAACTATGCAATAAATGTAAGACAGACCTGCGTTCAATAAATTTAAATAAGCTTAAGAAATTGTAATATTGACGTCATTATCATCATCCATTCCCATCTTTGACTTTTACTAAATGATAGAATTGTAGGTATGGAAATGAATATGGCTAAATTGTGTAGAACTGATTTTTTTAAAAATTTATGCATGTTTGATTCAGTGGGACCGGAATGACAAATACAATAATTGTACTTGAATTAGTGTTTCAATAAAATATTAAAATGTAATAATCAATCATTTCAAAATTTTAATACTTTAGTTTTCCACATTTTTCATCTTTTATACTGTTTTTAATACGGGGTCGCAGGCCGCTTAGCTCTCCATTCCCGTATCCCATCAAGCTTGAAAACTCGTTGCTGATGAGCTTTCATTGTTGGATAATTGGCCAGAACGTCTATGGTAAGAAAAATCTGGAACAGTTCGGTAAAATGGGCACTGATAATGTCTGCCCAGGTAAGGCTTTTCCCAATGAGGTAGTCTCCTTTCGAATTCTTCAAATCAGACTCAATCACCGAAAAGTATCGCGGTACAGCTTTTTCCATAAAGGCAGCTTTTATTTCTACCTTTTTTTCCTCATCTGCAGACCAAAGTGGATAGATCTCTGCAAAAAAAGGAAATTCATAGTAATTGTTTCATAACACATTAGTCATTTAGCATTTGGACTTTTCATTTACCTTGCAACAAATCTTTAAAGACGTCCGCATACTCATCGCACTTTGCAGCTTCAGCATCGGTCTCTCCAACCAGCTTGAATTTCTTTGCAAGATAGCGCACTATTGCCAAGCTTTGGCCAAGCTTCAATCCATTTTCAGTATCTTCTAAAACTGGCACTTTTCCGTAGGGAAAGTCTTTTTGCACATACAAATGAAATTCACAATCAGTTAGACCTCACATGGTAGCCATTTAAGTTGTTAATATACTTTGAACTTGAGCTTACCCTTCTTATCCATAGCATCCCACTGTTCCTGGTTAAATCTCACGTCCTCAAAGTCCTCTTTCACGTAGCTAAGCAGGTAACGTGCTGGTTCTGCTATCCACATACCGTCGAAGTAAGACAGTTTGTACTTTGGGGCAGACATATTTGCAGAAGAAATATCTTGTATTTCTAATTCAGTTTTCAAAAGGTAATTGTAAACTTCAGTCACCAAAGCAAGACTTATAAGAATTTCGCTTCCAAAACTGCCGGAATACCGGTACTACGCATGCGAACAGACTGGCTGGAAGGAGAGAACTGACAAATGACTTTGACTTTGATTTGAGAGTCAATTGAGCTGAGCTTAATCACAGAGAGACACGATAACTTTTGTGCAGGTGTCCTTGAGATCTACTCATTTTTTGTGGAGTTGTTTAATAACCATACAAATGCTTTACTTCGGATGGACGGTCTCGCATGGTGCTCTATTTTGTTGGTTTGGTATTTGATATTCTCTGCATCAAGAAGGTTTCTGCAAAGTACAAGTACCATATCTATATTGACTTTACATAATATGTACTCATACGTAATATTTATACTCTTGCACTTAAAAGTAGATTCACATTAGTTCAACTGTTTCGTATATGACAAAGCTATTCGCACCGCTTTGATCCTGAAAGCACAGTTTTTGCTCCTTCAAAGCGTGACATGTGATTGGTGCTACTAAAACCGATGACTCATAAAATAAAGGCAGCAGAATCATGCAGGGTAGTCTGTAACGTTGATCGTGCAGTAATTGTACCATCAAGGTTACATTGCCATAAATTTGCCAAGAGATCAGAATGGAAATGTTGAATGATATTATGTTAACAAAACTTCCCCATTAAGCATAAAGTTAAACATTATCATTGAGCCATCGCAAAAACGCATCTATATAATTCAGATATTTCAAGACTTCAAAGTGTGATATTTCGTGTCGTTGAAAACTGACACAAAACATGTTAAAGCATTACCGAATTGACTACATGTTGCGGCCATTCAATTAAACTATACCAATGGCATTGATAAACTAGCCATATCTGTTGCTTTCATGAAGTTTCAAGAATTTCTTTCGGTGCAGATATGTTAGACACATAATATTTTTCGATTTTTCAGCATTCAATACCAACGACTGGCTGAATATATTTCATGCGATTAAGTTTCCGACAAATTTTTAAGCTGCTTACCGGCCTTACACAAACATTCTATCACGACGTAGTATTTTTAAGTAAAGAATTTTGGAACAATGATGGACAGTTCTGACTTAAATAACTTCGATTTTCACCGCAATCAAATAATCCAAATATTTTGCGTATAGAACTTAAGTATTGTGCGAGGTTTGTTGAAATTTAACTAATCTCATTTTCATTTTGCTTGTTAATTCAATCAAATAACGAATTAATAAAAAGTATTTTATAAAATATATAATGCATTTGAACAATATCAATTTATTGGTAGTAGTGTGCCTGTGCCTATATATTTGCAGACATTGGTATTGTCGACTTCGAACGATGACTTTTATAAGTAGTTTTATCCCTGAATTATATACATTGCAAAGCTAAGACATGAATATAACAATATAATAAACAATCAAAATTAATTTCAATTAGCTGGCTGCTAAAAATCCGGGAGCGTACAAAACAGAAGCGATGTACATGAGCTGTCTAAGCACACCATGATCTTTTAGGTCCTGGCTTTCGGCACCAAATTAATATTAAAAAACACTACTTAACCAGCTTTTCGACTTCATATCAATTGGACCACATAATGTGCAATACTATGTAAACTGCAAACGATCTGATTTAGAAAAAAATTATTAGCAATGCGTACTGGGTGTTTGACAGCGTGTAAGTTAAACTGACTTTTTAAGTCAACCAAACTGCCGATTGTAATTATTGGAAAACAAATTTCCCCCCATTAAAAATTTGAAATATTCGTTTAATATGACCAATTTATATTAAATGATGGATTACAAGTATATCTACGCCTGGTAGCAACTTAGTCAATTTTTCAAAGGCTTATCATTTTAATTTTATATCAGCAGCGTTTACATTTAAAATAACCTTTTCCAGGACATCATGTAATGTTGGAATTCGTTTTATGACATAATGTCTGTATACTTGGAGCAGGACGTAATAAGCTAGGTCTGTCTATAAGTTACTCGCCACATTGCAATTTATTTTATGTCACTACTTTTATTGGAGCTAGTGCAGTTATATATAATATTATTCTTGTTTGATTTATAATTTAAGGTGAGAACCAAAAATTAGTTCTGCAAAAAAATTTTTGGGCCACTGTAATAAAAATAGTTTTTGTTTTGTATGAATTTTGTTTGATTGTTTTAAAAAGTGTGGTAGAAGTTGACAACACACGCAAGAAAAACCTAAGTAAGTTTGAGTTATATAGTTTACCTTGTGTCGTGACCAAATGTTGCCTGTATTTCCCTTTTTGCAGTCGTCTTTACATGTTGTGTTAATCCTCATTTGAAGCCAGCAACAGAGTTTATGCCTTGCTTATTGCAAAAAAGAATTACCGTGAAAGATGAAATTTTCTGATAAAGTCACACCATCGGCAATTCTTCTTTCGCTAACTATTTTATTTACACTTGAACATTCCACCCACGTATTAATAAAATTTTGTTGCCTACTTTGAATATAAACCTACTTCTTATATAAAATATTTTCAATATCAATATTTATCTTTCAGGCGCTGGCATTGTCAATTCCTAACTTTGGCTTTTACAATAAAGATGTGGACATCCAAAATACTATTTTTGGTGTTGCAACGAATTTGGCTAGAAAATGTCCAGTTGTCCTGATTTTTGATGATATCCTGCCCACTCCGGCTGCTAACCGCATCCTTGCAAGGGTAAGTCCATATACATTTATGCGTATATATATGCGTGCTACGCTTTTGAATTTTTATTGCCTGTTTTTTGTCACTGTCTTGTCATTAGTTTTCCAATAGGATGGATGATGGTTCCCCAAAACTGGTTATCATTTTGGACTTATCCACACGCAAACTCCCTAAATTACGCTCCCAATTTGACACTCAAGATGCTGGGGAAACGTTATTGAAATTCCTCCACATTCTCTACAGAAAATCGAGTTGCTACACCTTCATAATTTGGGTAACTGACCCTCGTATCTTACAAACTCACTCTTTAAACGTAGTTCATCCAGGTTGGCGAGAAAACGACGTGGTGATTCTTGCAACTCACCACATCACTAAAAGATACCGCACTCTGATTGGCTCCCAGTTTTGGAATGATATTCCAAACATTGTTGCCCTCAAACGGAGATTTGACGAGGATCAGATAACAAATGAAGTGAGAATTTTCACCGTTCTACCCTACTTTGACGGAGTCAGAAAGAAGTCTCAGGAACTGGATGTTTGGCTCGTTAAAGAGAAACAGTTTCTCCACAACCGAACGCTTTTCTTTGACAAGTTCACATCATTCCGTTTGGCTCCTCTTCGTGTAGCACAGTATTGGAAAGTCCCGTTTCTGATTTGGGGAAGCTATGCAAATCCCTACATGGATGGACTTGACTGGCGTCTCATCCAAATGTGTAGAAAATCTCTAAATTTTACATACGAACCCCAGAACATGTTTCATTATGGGCGAAAAGACAAAAACGGAACGTGGAACAGTGGGATGATGAAATGTTTACGAAATGACGAAGTGGATATTGGAATTGGTGGGGTCACCTTGTATAGTGAACTCATGGAGGCGTTTGGTTTCACAAGAAGTTATTACACCGATTCCTTCAATTTTATCAGCCCCATTAATGAAATGAATAAAGGAACATTGCGTTCAATTATGGCTCCGTTCAAGTAATATTACAAATTATTTAAAAATAATTAGAAGTGAAAGGTAAGTAATATTAGTTGGATGTCATTATTCTACAGGGATGATGTCTGGATATCAGTAGCAATATCAGTATTTATTGCTTCCTTCACTTTGAGAATGGTAGCGATGATAGATGGGAAGCTCACATATGGAGAACTGCTCGAAGACAAGAACTCTGAAAAACACTTCAAATCCATTAATAATGTGATTGGGTTCTTGTTCACGATACTGTGTCAGAAGCCATACAGATACACCCCAAAGAGACTCTCGTTGCAATTTGTGTACAATTCAATTGTTGTCTGCAACTTTGTATTGGGTATGATTACCAAACTTTCTTCCTTATCGTAAATACTTTTTACAATTTTACGTTTTCTATTTTTAGGTATTTTATTTTCTGGATGCCTTGTGGCTCATCTCTTTAAATATAAACATAGACCGTTGGCAGAAACTACTGAGGATATTTCGAATACAAAGTAAGACATTCAATAATCGTATCATAAACAGCCATTCAATTTAACTCACCACCAATATTCAATCTTAAAGAACCCCGTTTTACCTAAAATTCCAAATATTGTTTATATATTCATACAAAATACAAAATTAGTTTGGCAGTAAATATCCGCTACTACAATGACTACCTGCAAGAATTTTTTGAAAACTCGCGAGATCCAATCATTATGAAAATTTACAAAAAATCAAGTCTGGTGAATTGGAACGAAAGTACCTTTGCAATTGACGAAGTTGTGCGTGGGAAAGGTTTCTACATTGATTCTCTTGCTTCCCTAAAGTTTAACGGCAGGTGAGGCTTCATTTTCAATACAACCATTGAAAGCATAATGTTTTAATTAATTTTATGAATATCAAATCAAAATAAAGTTGGTCATTTAAAAACTTTTTGTTTTCAACAAACTACTATAAATCATAATAGGTTTAACTATATGGGAGCAAAAGGACTAAAGTTTTATATCAGTCCCGACCAAATAATTGATCACGCTCCGGTTGGTTGGCCCGTGAGAAAAAACTGGCCATTTACAAAAAAGTTTGATCGAATACTAACTCGTGCGGTGGAGCATGGCTTTGTTCAAAAATGGACTCAGGAATTTATGCGTGGCCGATGGGGCTGGAATGAAGAAGCATGGAAAGTAAACTGTTTATTTAAAGACGAAACAAAAGCATAACAAAACAAGATAATACCATAATATTATTATTCCCATGCTTATTATGCCTATTTTGATCACGACAAGATTCCAGAGTTCTTCAACGGGAGCCTCTTCAGTGGAGAAAATCGTGTGAATGATTCCGACCCTTCAAGGCTCCTCGAGCGGCGCTTTGTGGCTCTCTCCATGGACCATCTTCAAGGAGCCCTGTCCTTTTACTTGACATTTAATCTAATCGCAGTGGGCATGTTCATCATTGAACTTCTCTTTGCATGTACTTACGGCACTGGGAAATATCTTTTTGGTTGGATGCGTCCAAATGGAAAGGACAAAGTTAACAAAACTATTGATGACAACAGCAAAGGTAAGTGCACGGACGAAAAAGTGGGGAAACGTGAGACAGCCGAGCAAATCATCAAGAACTCGACTTCGCCTCCTTTCATAATTACTCGAAACAGGAAGCACAACCTCACCACCTTCGACCACCGTAAATACCCGGAAATACTGTGGACAGATTTTGAGGGTTGTGACCGCTTCATAAAAAAGTAGCTCTTTCAATTGCAAATCTCGATCTCCCATCAATCACAGCTCCCTCATAAAACTTACATCCTCCCCAATAATTTCAGCCTCGTGACTGTCATTCGTTATAATTCATTATGATTATTACCACTTTTGATTACATAACATGCGTAGTCAATAATTTTGTATGGTTGTTTCATGCCTTGTTATTTAACTAACACACACATGCATTGTCATTCACACTATCGCACTTCTCATTTCGAAAGTAAACTCAAATATATATTAAAAAATGAAACATCTATTAAAACTTTTATCGCCAATCATTATCCCCAATTGAAAGTAACATGTCATGCCATATGCCATGCCATCAAAATCATCAGCAGCTCCACAACCACAACATCAATCAGTAAATCCAACCGCTGTCCACTCGACTCGATTAGTTTTTAAATTTTATTTTTTCATGTCATCAAGATAGAGACTGTGCAAGAGGAGTTGAGAGGGTCAAGAAGTTCAACCCAGCCTCCCATCATATTTCAACTGCTGTGCAATTATTATCAAAAAGCAAATGAGCGCATTCAAGATAGCCTAAGCATGAAATCGCTAATGAGCCATTAAAAGTGAAACATTCAACGTGGTTCATATTTAATACATTTTTTTACAAAATACCCATGTAGATGAAGGAGATAAGGTGATAATGTGGGCTGCATAGAATTATTCTTCTCGACAATGTTGCACACACGCAGACAGCCACGCAACTGGTGGTTTAATGAAGGGAAAAATGATTATCTCCCACAGTATTCAATCAATCTTTTCATTATTATTGGTCTTTTGCGTTGCATGATGTGCATCATCAAATTGCAGGTAAATATATTGTGTACTTACGTATAGGCTCACACCTTGTATACTTGTGTTTGTACAGTTAGCCTCAAAAGATGGTCATCATCATCAACATCATGACAATGTGACTGTAGCAATGTTCCCCATCATATTATTATTCTCCCATCAATAGACAGACAGGCATCAATGAAGTATGTAGGTATGCCATCGTCCCAGAGGAAAAAGACACACGCTATTAAATATTCTGTGACATGGGAAATGATGGTTTGGTTTGGTTGCCCTGAAGGAATTGAGGTGACGGCTGCATCTGCATTGCATGCATTCCATACTATCTATCTCTAAAATCACAATGCAACAATATAATATTGCAAGGATTGAGAGAGAGAGAATCTTGTGATATTGTGACAATTTACAATCTCACATAGTTTATCTTGCTGCTGATGATCCTCATTGAGAGTGTCAAAAGTATTCTTTCCTTTTCTTCAGAAGAATCACATACAAATAACTGCCTATATACATACCTGGTTGTGTGAACGATGCTGAAATGATGTGATAGAAGAAAGAAGTTGAAATGAATGAAATCTAGTCTATTCATAGGTATCTCCGACCCAACAAGAATCTAGTTTGGCCTGTGGAGATTTCTTGAGGAGAGAAGTTTTTGATTTTAAAAGTTTTATGGGTTGTATCCTTTTCCTCATAAAAATCTGGGACAATAAAAGTGGAATGTTGTGAAGAGCTTTGAACAAACAGACGGGGGCACGTTGTTGGCTCGGGGTCGTGCTTCTCATTTTATTCTCATCTCGTCGTGAGTGCAGTGTTGTTTCTTGTTTGGTTTGCTGATACAAATACAAATACCAACAAAAAAAATTACTAGCAAGAAATTAGGGACATACAAACCAACTTGGTTTTATCGCTTGCTACCAAGTATACTTCCTCTCATTAGTGATCGAGAATCAGATCCTAATTTAACAAGATCACTTCATCATTTCCTCGTAAAGCGCTTCTGCGGAATTACAGATCCGTTCACAATAAATTGGGAAGTGAGATAAAAATAGTTGGTGGTGCATAAACTGCAGTGGCGTTGTAGTATAGCAAGTAAGATTTAAGATGCAAATTTAGAGCAAGTAAAAATTAGAGGTGCGTCTGCGATTGTTTTGTTGCTCAAGAGGATAACTTAAACAAGGGTGTACATACACTGTGTATGAGTACTTATACCACATAATTGTTTTTAAGTTGGTATGATGTTTTAAGCATTTTGAAGCTGAGCCAGACAAGACACAAGAGCAAACCACAAAAACCAAATATTTTACAAGGCAAAAGAGATTCAACAAAAGATTATATAATATTATTATCCTATATGTAAGGTAGCAACTGAGTCAAGTTGATGTTGATATAATAGTCAGTTTCTGACGTCCTTCATCTTAGGTGTATTTGGTACATTGAACGGACGCACTTTTTTGCTTGATGCAGCAGACATGTGGTTGTGGAATGAGGATGGAGTTGGAATGCCAAAATAGTTTTTTGTAACGCTTTCAGCGTTGCATTGGCTTTGTTCACAACAACTGAACGTGTGTCCAGTCCAGTCCAGCGCAGCCTCCAGTCAAGTAGAGTCAGACCTCTTTTTACGCAAAGGCGAAACCTGCTCTGTTTCTTTAGCTGCAAGAATAACTCATTTTAAATTGGGGCTGATGGTGCATTTTTACCTTTTGAGTTGACCAGCAACTAGAGAACATGAAGGTTAATAGTGATTAGATTTCATTATTTGTGACCGCTACTTGTAAATAAGCTGTTTTGTGAAAAAAGGAAGCGACAAAGACGTCATCACCACGGTGCGAGTGACGTGCGTCTTTGAAACAGGTGTATTGGCAGTAGTTATCAATTTGATGGTGGTTGTGAACTGAAATCAGGTTTGCCGGACGGAGTTGATGCTGTGTTACGTATGTGCTCTCACCTGGATGCTCTTTATCTGTCAGCTATTATAGCTCACATGTGAGACTTGTTGAATGAAGATTAAACGATGTGAAAAAATGTGAATCACTCGCTATCGTTGCGTTCGTAAGAAGTCGCGTGGAGCGGGTTTCCTTCCCGGAATAAATGGAGAGAAGTGTTGAGGTTGATGCTTCAGTCATCAGTTGTGTTGCGTTGTTCCTGGATATCGTGACTTAATCTCTACTTTGTACCTGTATAAAAATAAAATCTTTACCAGTTTAAGTTCCTATAAAGTTCTAGCGTTTTAAGGAAACAAGTCATTCTTCAAATGTACTTCAACCTGTGGCTGTGTTGTGAAGTGTTTACCAGAGCAAGTGACACGCTTTTTTTAGTCTCAAAGTTTCTATAAAAAATCACTTTTCATTAAACATGTTCGCCAGCTTCAAGCTTCCGTCGTATTCCACCCTTTCCTCTGTTGTGTTCATATTTGTTTCTGTGATGACATTATCCTCCCATCATTGTGATGGATCGACATATTCCACAGCTTCTGGGTCGAACAGACATGTTAGACAACTTGGATTTGGCCTTGGAACACGGCCATATTCGAGTAGACAGTCGAATGAAATTTCGTTTTTCCAGACAATGATGAGTCTCAATTTTGACATGTCTGAGATTGTCGGTAAGTTGAATTTAATTTATAACTGATTTTTATCCCTAAATTGATAATGTTTAACGAACTTATCATTACCAACAGCTATGTACAGCAATGTCACCGCGCTCGCCGAAACTCCTGGCTGTTACGGCCACTGTCGAACACCCATGGCGCTGTGGATGGTGCAGAGTTTTTATCCATGCTACAGCTTAAAAAAGGTAGGTTGAGTAAAAGTGAATAAAATTAACATAAACATTCCATTTCACGCACAACAACGTTACGCATAAATTAATTACTGCAGATGGTATCGCTTGTAAATTGAAAATATTATCCTGCACCTTTTTTCTCCTTTGTCCTTCAATGGTCAAAGTAAACAGCTATTAAAATCACAGCTTTATTGCATCTACTTACATAGTTCTGCCTAATTAACCCTGTAAATGGAATGTACATTACTTCATTTTTAAAAGCCAACAATTCATAATCATGATGGTCCTTTAAAATATTATGAATTTATGCAGCGTTAAGCGGCATTAGCATTGACACAACTTAATGTTCACCTCAGTATCACATTTTTCATTATTACTGTCAACCATGTACTTTGAGAGCTGAACTGAATCGAATGCATTTTGCATTAAGAGTACGTAACGCCAAGAATTAAATGCATGGGACCATATTTGTCATACAAATTAGCTGTAATTTTTTTTGGCCTCAGGAATCTTGATGGACTTAAGTTTTCTTAGGGTTGATGCTAGGCTATAATTTGTCGAGTATAATTTCGTGTAGATGCTCACGTTTCAATCTTTTCTTATATGATTTTGGCAATGGTTCATGCTAAAGCCAACCTAACAAGTTTGTTACAAGGGATGAGATGATGCTCAGTTTAATTTGGTATTCAGTACGGTATTCAGTTGTGGTTTAAATCGCTTCTACAAATTGTATTACTCATAAGGTGCTCACTCACACACCAATATTATTAGGCATGAGGTGCTTCATGAGAACTTGGTTTAAAAGCAAAATAACATACATAACAGGAGCACGTATTGTTATTATTTTTTACTAACTTTTTTTTTTGCCTGAGTCATAGTCATGAATTCCTTAGAAAAAATGAATAGGATACCATATTTTTGAAGAACAGTAGCTAACCTGACAGTTTGTATTATTAAGTAAGGCATATCAAGCATATCTGCACAAATACTTGGAATTAACTCAACAAGTTGAACAAGTGATGTTGAATACGCCATAAACATGAGATGAGGATACGCGATATGATTATAAGATGATAGCTATTACGTTACAAATATGAACTACGCGTTTCTTCAAAGCGTTTCTTAATGTCAAGAAGCATAACGTGGGAAAGTGCAAAGCCTATATATGATAATAGGTTTATGACCATATGAATTTCTATATAGGGTAGTTTTGTAAGGTATGTTCGATAAAAAGATTTTATGGATGAGCTTTTTATAAAGTGAAGGTTACACAAGTGCATGGGATCCATCCATTAAATGAAAATCATATCATTATAATGCTTGTATTGCATGTCCATATCGTTTCTACTTACATGCCGTACTTTTGCTTTATAAAGTAGGTATCACATTCTCTGTGTTAGTTTGCAACTCTGTGATACAAGCGTTTTCTCACCGTGATGATTCTGCGCGTAAAAGGAAAAGGGAATTTATTTGGGCTTAAAAAAGCTTTTGAGGAAGAGAGACTCATATTTTTTTGCTGGAAGCTTGATGATGATTGTTGATGATAAGGAAGAAAGAAGACGAGTCATTCATTTTGCTATTTCTTGCTAATCTCATGTTTTCATCGTTGATTTAAGTTTATACAAGGAAAATTTAGAAAAAAATGTTGACTGTGATTGCTAAAGATTTTGCACCTCTTATTTTTGACAGGTGGATTGTCCCAAAGGGTTGGTGTGCTGCATGCAAGACCCATCAACGAGAATTGCTTCCGCAAACACTATCCAAAGTACGAGAGTAAAGGGCTCGACGAGGGATAGTAGTAACAGCGTCAATTCCGTTAGTGGAGGTACTGAAAAAGGGGCTCCCACAGCCGCTCCGCGGCCCACCGAGTCAACCACTTTGTTTGACGAGGAATGGTATCGCAACAATTTTATCCAGGATGAAATCCCAGAGTAAATGGAGGGGATGAAGGAGGTAGCTGTCGACGAAGGTTTGGGAGATTTCAAGGGTCTCCTCACTCGTGTACCTAAGTATTCAATGATATTACATCAGAATTATTGTAGACAAAATGTTTTTATTTATTTACTCTTCTCACTAGTTGTAACAAATATGTATGATCTTTCTTCAAGTTTTTCGGATTGTGAAATATGATGGATGAGTTTTAGTTTTTTAATTTAATAAAAAACCATGATTTATTGATTGAGATGAAGTACCGGAAATTGTTATGAGGTGGGCTAATACCTACGAGGAGTGTCGGAGGGAGTGGTGTCTTGAGCGTGGAAGTGGATCGGCTCGTGGCCATTTCGGGGATTTGTTCTAGCGAGGAAATGCATGGGACCGTGTCGCTCATGTAGTTTCGTAACTGAGTAGTCTTCTCCTCGCTTTCGAAAGAGCCAAATGGGGTATTGACGGTTGCTCCAGTAGAAGTCCTCTTGTGGACCATACTACCATGATAATTAAGTTTATTATTAGAGGGGACTAAGATTTGGTTGGAAGAGAAAAATTTGGAGATACTAACTTGAACTCCTGGTCGGCTAAAATCCTGCAGAATTTCTTGTGAGGTGGCGATAATTACGCTGTTGAGATTTTTCTGGCCGTAGGTTTGACCCCGATTCCCCGCAAACATGGCGAGTCTATGCCTCAGCCAGTTATTTTGATCCATTCTGTTCCATGATTCGTAGCCTTGATGGCTTACTGGATTTAGAACGTGTTTTTGCTTGAAATCTTCCCAAGTAGGCATGATGATGATAAGGAGCCTACTGTGACTGATCTCCCCACGATGTTCAATGGCTATCCCTCGTCCTGAACTTTCTATTTCATTTTGATGTATCAAACATCTTCCCCCACTTTTATGTTTGGCTGATTATTAAAAATTCACTGGAAAGTTTGAGATGTTAATTTGAACGAAAATAATGTGGAACAATTGGACGCTTATGTTCGACTCCACAATTTATCAATATTATAACAAAACAATAGTTTCACATTCATAAGCTGTGGGGATGTTACTAGGAGTTTCCGACGGAATACAAAATGCCCTCTCCTCTGAGGAGGCTTCGCCATAATAACCTACTTTAGCAAAATGTACAATTAACCTATAAGCTGTAGAATTAATTTTTAGTTCCAGTAAAGCATTTTCGGTGATAAACTCATACAGTTCACCTGATTCCAATTCGTCCTGAAAACTCTTCAATAAAAGTAGTAGCCAACTGGCTCAAGTCACCTTTTATTCATGAATCGAGCATCGAAAAGTATGTTATAAAATTCAGTGAAGAGATTTCAGTGAAAAACGTATGGGTCTAATATGAGTGAGTACAGTTCGAAATATGAAACTTTTTGCATCATGTTCATAAAAACAAATAATTGAGCAAATCGTATGATTATTTTTCCTAACAAATCCGTAGCATACTGAAATAAAAGCTAACATTTAATAAAAACATACTGATTAATTTAATGTAACATCGTAATTCATAAAATAGACACTATAAGCATGCCATGCGTTGTAATAATGTTGCATTCTGGAACCTAAAAGCCACGCTCTCGTTACGCTCTCAAACAGAACGTTAGGAACAAATGAACAAATGTATACATACAATCTAGTCGAAACTATCCAAAACACTTTCTCCTACTCATATGCACAATATTACTTCCATTTCATGCTACTCTTGCTCAATCAACAAGAAAACCCTTCTCCAGCTCCAGCCATTCAGTCCAGTCCACACAGAGCTCGGGTTGCTAGTCCGGCTCCCGTATATGAATCCCTACGACAACTTTCTTCCATCAAAAGTGAATTTTATTTAAATGTTCATATTCGTGTACCTGAAAATAAAAATTAATTAAGAAAAACTGATTTTATTTTGCTAACTGCAAACTTAACTTAGTCATTCTTTTATTTCATTTTTGGTTGTTAATTTCAAGTGGTAGTGCAAAACCAGCGATATTTAGGATTATTTTAATAGATATCTTAAAAACAAGCAGTTCGCATCAGTTCACAAATTTTGAAAAAGATGTCTAGTTCGGGTGACATTCGCAAGGATTTTATCATCACAACTATTGGTAATTCTACATAGATAACTGCTCGTCAAGGGATTTGATATGATTACTTCCATATGCGATTAAACTTATTATTGACATCCCTATTTACATCATCGCTCGATATATTATGTTTTTGTCTGAATCACAATGCACATGGACGAGTATCTGCGGTTGGCAGGAGAAAGTGCACAACAAACTGGTTTCCAGGCAGACCGGACCCTCTCTCGCTTGCTTGCTGCTGCGGGTCTTTCCTTGTGCGTTGCATGTTGACTTATCCCCTCTCTTTTTGCTTTCTATTCGTTACAGGTAACTACTTCCAAGAGCCACCTGATAAACTGCGAAAGCTTTATTTACATGAGCACCTCAACGATTTTCTGGATGCTCCACGTTCCGTCATCCTTTGTGCGAGGAAGCTTCCCCAATCTGATATCATCCTTGACACGACCGTTTCCATTGAGGATGATGATGACAGTATTATCCTCTTTTTCAAAACAGCACCGGACCCCATCACCCCTGAGAACTTGCATAATAATGTGCACATTTCAACAATGGTGGACTCTCCGGTGACGTCTTTGTATCATGCGCTGAGTACCGTGTTTATGCCGGCGTTGATGAAGGTTGCATGCAAAAATTAATATTAATTGATGATTATGAATACAAAACGGGTGGTACTGACATTCATTTTGCTTTGGTAATCCAGAACTCAAAATGGAGCCAAGCCTTTGACACAAAGACGACCAACTTGATGGTGAGTTTGGAGAAAACGTTGGGAAACATGGTGAGGCATCAGTCAAACCTGAATTCCAGCGAGAATGGTATGAACGCAGCTAATTGATAATTCATCACGTGTCCAGCGTGTACTTCATGTTAAAATATATTATTCTTAAAGCTATTAGCTCACTGGACAATGAAGAGCATATTTGGCAAGATGCGATTGGAAGCGCAAAGACGAGGGATGAAGCCAACGCTGCAGAAAGCATTCTGGAAATCATCAAAGGGATCAATGCTGAGCTGAAGTAGATTAAAATGACTCAAGCTTAAATTATATTGGATTCGAACGAATTTAGAAGAAATTAATCATTAGCATTTTAATTGTAGGAGCTTAACAGACTGGACCAGTGGATCGGAAGTGTTTGAGAATATCACGGTATCTCTCATGGACCTTTGGAATATGGGAGAGAAGCGCTATTCAGAAATACGGGTTCTTCAGATTCTGAGCGCAATTGGTATTTCATTTTTTAAATCCTTTAATATTTTTTAGCTGTAACTTCTATAAAATAATTGTACGCCCGTAAACCACCTGCTTTCAATTAAAAGGAAATACATTGGTTCATAATGTACAAGAGTCGCTCAAGTCAACCAACGCGTTTGAGACGTCTTATCATGAGTTCGAGAAGCAAATAACATGGGTACACGGAAAACCATAACCTATTCACCTCCTTAATAAAAATAAGTTTGATAATATACTTTTTCGACTTCGTTATTTCACAGGGAATATCCATAATGGAAAAAACTACCCGCTTGTGCAACAAGCTAACTGGCGACATTTGGAAGAACGATGGAACGCGCCCTTTCAAAGGTTCCAAACATATTCCGCATCTGGTCATGAGCTACTCCCAAAGACTCACTGAGATCCAGCGAATTCGAACAGTCCATAGACAGCTCACGCTCCTCCTTTCAACAGAGGAGTTTTCTGAACTCAAGCCTGAAAATGCGTTTGTTCCTTTTGCAAGTGAGGGTTGAAATATACATTTTCATAGATTAACCTTTCAAGTAAAATTCAAATTATTATGATTATTAACTTTTCAGGCCTGAATCCGTACCTGTACAACAGCTACACAGAGCCTTTATGGCAGAGCGCAGTGACCAAGTTTGAAAAACTGATTGGACCTGCTGAGCAAGCCATTGCGAATAAGCTGAAATCCCGTCTGAGCAAAGATTACCAGCAGTTTGATGTATACAAAGTTTAACGACAAAATTAAATGTTTTCGAGATAAAATAAATGTGTATGCGTGTAGGTTAACTGATCTTTATTTTCTCCCTTCAGTTATTAGCTGAATTCAAGCGATACATGGAGCTTATCGAGCGACCCAAAGTCTCCGCCGTCTTGCGCCCCAATCGGGAAGCGCTGTTGCTCATGTTTATCAAGATGTCGGAGAGATTTGATGAGCAGCTGGAAACAAGAGACTTTCCACCCATCTCGGGTAATTCCTCGGAGCCCGTAAATAACATTTACCATTTGAAGCACATGAAGGCCAAGGTGAGCATGATTATTAATTGAATATAACCCTGATAATTGACTTATCTATTCTAAATTATAATGTTTGTATTCAGTTGAAAGAAATAGCAGAGGTGTCTGAAAAGGTGCTGAGTGATCTCCCAAATTACCCCGTTCTTTTGGAAAAGTTTGAGGCTGCTTCTGAGGGGATTTCTGGGGAGGAGAAGAGGTGCTTTAAGGACTGGTCTTCGGAGCTCCTCCAGTCACTGAGGCGAAATGAGATAACGTAAGATGATATAATTTAATTAGGGATTTAGGTTAATTGTAATGTCTATTTACTATATTTAAATATCAGGTTAAGAAAGGACGACCCAGTCATTGAATTCGCTGATGGCAGTCGTCAAATGGAGGTGACTTACAACGGAAAGCTAGTCCAAATCTCTGAGGAAGCTCAACAACTTCTCATTCTCGGCTACCGCATCCCACGTGAGGTAGTGGACCTTGTCTCCGAAGCAAAAAAGTTTGTGCGTCAAGCCCAACAACTGGACCAAATCGCAACATTCCACAACACGATAGGCGACCGGATGATTCCCTCCCAACGACCTATGATGTTGGACACTGCCGTAGCCCTCTCTAAAATGGTTCAGGAGCAGAACGGGATCGTCTGGTCCAACACCGCAGAGGTAGACAAGTACATCAACAGCCTCAAAACCTTAGTGACACGACTAGCCCGTCAAAACAACCAGCTCTCCCACCTCCACATCCAAATCAAGGAGAAAGTGATGTGCCTCTTTGAAACAGATTTAATCAAACAACAACCAAAATGGAAGGAAACTCTGAAGCAAATCCGTTCCATAATAAAAGACGTGGAGAACCAAGACTATAAAAACATGAAGTCTTGGAAGAACCACTGGGATCGTCAGCTCTTCAAAGCCCTCGAAGTCCAGTTTCTTCTCAGCCTCTCCTCTATAAACGACAACCTTCCGGAGATATCAGCGGAGTTGGTCTATCGCACAGGACGCCTTCAGTTCAAGCCTCCTCTTGAGGAGCTCCGACAGATTTATTATGGAAATATACGCAAGTTCCTCAACATCCCGATTAATTTTAAGGGAGTTAGTGACGATGTGGCAGATGGGGACCAGATTTTCCCCACCATTTTGAAACGACATGGCCACCGCTTTGAGAAAATTTATCGGGATGGTGAAGCCCTCTTTGATAGGTTACTCACCGTTCAAGGCCGCTTTGTAGAGTGGATCGCGCTAGGCTCAGCGGACATTGAAACCCTCTCCAAAAAGTATTTGGTCAGCGCCGAAGACTGGGACAGAAATTTCCGCGTTTCCAAAACCAAAGGGCAGGAAATCATTCGCTTAAACTGTTCTGATGAGAAGATTGGCTGTTTTATTGTGAGCTACAAATTGCTCCGTCTGGAAATTGAGTTGTTGAACAGAAAATACTGGGAGATTTTAGTAACGCTCTTGAACAACTCGATAATTCAAGATATGGTGACCGTGGAAAGGTTTCTGCAAGATGGGATTGAGAAGCTGAAGGAAGATCCTCAGTCTGTGGAGGAGATCACGAAAGCCAATATGACAAAGGAGGGGTTGGCATCGGAAGCTCCAAAGGTGAAAGATATGATGGACCAGGTGGAGAAGAAAAATAAGACGTTGGTCACGTGGACAAAGGAGAAAGTGGATTTGAATAGGGTGCGGGTGCTCTGGGATAATTTTATGAGTTTGATGGAGAATCATCAACATATTATTGGGAGGCAGGTGGAAAACTTGAAGATTAATCTGCAGGGTCAAGCGCGTCAAGTTAATAACGAGATGGAGCACTTTAAATTGAGATGGGATGAGCTCAAGCCGGTGAATAGTGAAGCGACAAAGAATCCTCAAAAGTTTGATGAGACTATTGCTTTCATTAATGATATGAAGGAAGAGTGGGCCAAGTTGATGGAGAAGCAGAAACATGTTGCGTAAGTTAAAGTGTTTTTAGCTTCGGGGATTTTTCTTGTGAAGAAGTTGAAGAAAATCATTTTCCTTTTAGGGAGTCTTGTGAAAATCTACATGTGGACAATGTGGAGTTTCCATATATTCAAGATGTGGATGCTGATCTAGCCTCTATTTTTAAAACGTGGGAAAAGCTCGCCGAGTTTCGAGCGAATCTGAAAGAGTTTGAGGAGGAGGACTGGATCATTTTTAGGGCGAAGCCATATCGCTTTGAGGAGTTTTTGCAGATGTGGGATGAAAAGTTTAGGGCTGAGCCAAAGTCTGAGTTGATCATCAGGATGTTGAGAGATATTGAGAGTTACTCTGTATGAAAATTACCGACAAAGTTTACCTCTAAATAACAGACTACTGTTATTAATTGATATAAAAAAAAATGCCTTTAAAATTATTTGTGGCTTACAGGCTCTCACAACCAACCTAAAGTTTATAAGGGGTGACATCTTCTCAGAAAAGCATTGGTATGAGTTGTACAGCCTCTTGGAGATGCCGAGCAAACCTCTGGGGCAACTTAAGGTTGGAGATTTCCTTCAAGTTCGGGAAGTTATTGGGGACAAAGTTAAAGAGTTGAAGGTAATGGAGTTAAACCCCGTTCAATATTTTACTCTTTATCAAAAAAATAATTGAAATAACAGATATGACTTCAAAAATTATTCAGGAATTGAATACAAGAGCATCTGGGGAAATTGTTGTCCAACAAGCCCTAAACGAGCTGGACGGTTGGGAAATTGAAGCCAAGTTTAGCCTCATAGAAAACAAGGACAGTCAAAACCGCTCCATTCCCATAATCCAAGACTTTAAATCCGTCCTCAACAAATTGGGGGACAACCAAAGTCTCCTCCAATCCATCCGCACTTCCCCCTTCTACAGCAACTTTGCTGACCGGATTTCCGTCTGGGAAACCCGTCTCTCCGACCTCGATGAGTATCTCCAATCCCTCAACAAAATCCAGCGTCGTTGGGTCTACCTTGAACCTATTTTTAGCCACGGTGTCCTAGAATCCGAACAGCAACGCTTTCGGCGCATTGACGACGACTTTCGTCTCATCATGGACAAAATTAAATCCGACAGTAGGGTAGTCAGCCTCTGCAAATTCCCTGGAATTCGAAACCGCCTCAACATGCTCCTCGACCAACTGTCCAGGTGCCAAAGCAGCCTCAATGAATTCCTGGAACGGAAGCGCTCAGGCTTTCCCCGTTTCTATTTTATTGGAGATGATGACCTCCTCGAAATTCTCGGCCAGTCTACTAAACCTGCAGTGATCCAAGCCCATTTGAAGAAGCTCTTTGCTGGAATTTACAATGTTGAATTTGATCCAGAAGAGCAATTTATCACAGCTATGAAGTCCCTCGAAGGGGAAGCTGTTGCTCTTAAATCCAAAGTAAAAATCATGCCTAACGTGGAGGAATGGCTGAGTGAGCTCTCTAACGAGATGAAATACACTTTGAAATCCTCTCTTTTGGACTGTATCTCGGATGTAAAGCATCATTCTCGCGATTTAAAACTGGAAAAATATCCAGCTCAAATATTATGTTTAGGAAATTCCATCGTTTTTACTGAGCGCTGTGAAGACGCCATTAGATCTGGAAGGCTGGGCGACTACCTCTCAAAATTGAAAGATGAGCTCCACTTCTATACCAATTATAACGTGAAAAATACGCCAAGTGAATCTTCAGAAAGTCAAAACGTGCTGGAGCTGAAGCTAAAGGATTTGATACTGGATATCATTCATGAGATGGACGTTGTGGAATATTTGGTTGAAAAGAGAACTGGAGCGGTGAGCGATTGGGGGTGGCAGAAGCAGTTGAGATTTTACATTAGGGATGATGGCTCAGCGGTAGTGAGGATGGCAGATGCGGAATTCCTCTATTCTTATGAGTATCAAGGGAATGCTCAGAAATTGGTGCATACTCCGCTCACGGACAAGTGCTATTTGACCCTCACTCAGGGGATGAGAATGGGGCTCGGTGGGAATCCATACGGACCTGCGGGAACGGGGAAGACAGAGTCGGTCAAAGCACTGGGTGGATTGATGGGACGCCAAGTTTTGGTTTTTAATTGTGACGAGGTAATACTGCAAACGTAGATAGTATAATCTCATTCATTTATGGTTAATTTGATTGCTATGTAGCTAGACTGAGTTTTTCTTCACAACTTTACAGGGAATAGATGTTAAAGCGATGGGACGAATTTTTATTGGCTTGAGCAAATGCGGAGCTTGGGGCTGTAAGTTTGCTAATTTCCTTTTTGCCAATTTCGATTGCAATGTGCCAAAGAATACTCATAATTTTTCTCAACTCAAAGGTTTTGATGAATTCAACCGACTTGAGGGAGCTACTCTTTCGGCAGTATCAATGCAGATCCAGCCTATTCAAACGGCATTAAAACAAGGTTCTCCCAATGTGGTCATAATGGATGAGGTAGTCCCACTGGACCCAAATGCTGGTATCTTTGTAACCCTTAATCCAGCCGGAAAAGGTTATGGTGGGAGAAACAAGCTGCCAGACAACTTAAAGCAGCTCTTCCGCCCTGTGGTCATGTCTCAACCAGATAATGAGCGGATTGGTGAAGTAATCCTTTACACGGAAGGTTTCAAATCTGCCAAAAAGTTGGGAAAGAAGCTTGTTGAAGTATTTCGCCTGTCGGAGAAGCTCCTCACCCCACAAAAGCATTACGATTGGGGACTCCGAGCGCTGAAAACGGTGTTAAAGGGATGTGGGGCAGCGCTGAAAGATTTTAAAGCAAAAAATGACAACAGTTCGACTTCTGACAAAGAGGAAAATGATTTAGTAGTGTCAACCCTCAGGCTGAACACATTGCCAAAGCTCACTCATTCAGATTGTTTCCGTTTTGATAACCTGATCAAGGACGTCTTTCCCAACGCCATATTTAATGAGTTGGGTCATCAGGATTTGACGGACCAGGTCAAAGACGCCTGTCAAGAACTGAATCTGGCGGTGAATGAAAATCAAGTGAGAAAGTGCTTGGAATTGTATGAACAACTCCAGCAGCGAATGGGAGTGGTGATTGTTGGACCTCCTTCTTGTGGAAAGTCAACGGTGTTGACGCTGCTGAAACATGCTCTGGTCAAATCTGGGCAGAAAATCAAGACCCACATAATTAATCCGAAGGCCATGCCTCGAACTCAGTTGTTGGGTCATATTAATTTGGATACTAGACAGTGGACGGATGGAGTGCTAACCACGAAAGCTCAACAAGTCTATTCCGAACCACCAGGTAGTTTGGGGCATTATGAGAAATTGAATTTAAAATTGATAAACTAGTTTAACTTTGGTTTTGCTTTGATAAGATGTGATTTCCTGGATAATTTGTGATGGTGACATTGATCCAGAGTGGATAGAGTCACTGAATTCTGTACTGGATGACAATAGGTTGCTGACACTACCATCCGGGTGGAGAATTAAGTTTGGGCCAAATGTCAACTTTGTTTTTGAAACACATGACTTGAGCTACGCTTCTCCAGCAACAATTTCACGAATGGGAATGATATTCATGAGGTTTGTTTCTTTGTTTTTCTTGTAAAAACGCAAATTTTTACTAGTTTCTGAAAATCGAATAAGTTTTGAATTGCGTGTTATCTTGCAGTGATGAAGATGCAGATGTCAAAGGCATTGTTTCAATGTGGCTCTCCCAAGAGCCACCAGAAGAGCAGCACATGCTCGCCCAAATTATTGAGGACCACTTTTACCTCGGGTTGAAGTGGGTACAGCAACACGAAGGTCAAGTGGCGCTGCCAACCGTGAGCGTGGTAAAGAATGCACTGTCCCTCATGTCGGGAATCAAATCCGTGTCGCATTTGGCAATTGCCATGATTCGCGGACTGGGTGGACATTTATCTATTCAGCAGGCAATTGAGTTTTCCAAAGAGGTGTGTGTTAGGCCCAGCTATCTACTGATCATCACAATTAATAGAAACTGCAAGAAGTTGTTAAACGGAATCGTAATTTTATTATTCCTTATTATGTCAAAGGTTTTCTCATGGACTCAACAAACATGTCCTGGACTCGGTCGATCCATTAACTTTTACTATAACAAAGGTCAAGATCGAATTGACGTGTATCAAGATGATGACATGGAGTCTAGCCAAGAGTTTCAGTTTAATCAGCTTCCGCTGGTGAGAACGGGAAATGTCAAGAGAGTCCTTGATCACATTAGTCCTTGGCTGCAGAATCAAGAATCATTCATTTTGATAGGGCCTGAAGGATGTGGGAAATCGTAAGGCCATTATCAATTTTCACGAAATACTAATAAATGTATAACATTGTAGATTCAAGAAACAAACTAAACTGAGGTTTGTTAAATCCGTTAACAGCATGATTTTGGAAGCAGCATTCAATGAACTGAGGTCAACTGAAGTCGCTACCATCCACTGTTCGGGGCTTATAACGCCGGAAAATGTTTTGCAAAAATTGTCACAGGTTATTGAATGACAATAGATTGGAAACTAAACTAGCATTGGAGTTGTATATATATGGTAGTTCATAAAAAAATGTGCCCTCACAGGTTTGCATCACAATTTCCACAAATTCTGGAAGAGTCTACAAATCAAAAGACGGGGAGCGACTGATCCTCTATTTCAAGGGAGTAAATCTTGTGAAACCGGACAAATGGGGTACTTGTCAGCTCGTCGAGTTTCTGCAACAAGTACACAGCTCATTGATAATGATTTAACAACTCTACCCAAATCTCAGTGACCTCAATTGAGTTATTTATAATTTTTACCAGATATTGTCATACGACGGCTTCTACGACAAAAATCAAGAATGGGTTGGGGTTCGAGGAATCCAAATCGTGGCAAGTATTACAGTGGGCTCTTCCGGAGGCTTGTATACTTTGTCCCCAAGATTCCTCTCTAGACTGAGAGTTTGCACATTGACGTAATAAAATTGCTTATAAAAACGAACCGTCAAATCATCAGAAACATGACGAATTTAATTTTAAATTTTATAGCCAACCGGAGCCGGATCAACTCTTCACAATCTGCAACAACTACCTCACCTCCCTCTTTCAAAATTGTATGGCAGAGCACCCCATCTCCAAAAAACATGAAGCCATTGAGTCCATCGCTCGAGGAATGGTGACCGTCTACAAAGAAGTTCGGAACACTTTCGCCCCTGTCCAGCAAAGCCATTACCAGTTTACCCCGAGGGATCTCACCAAGTGGGTTTTGGGACTGATGCGCTATGACCTGCGAAAAGATGGGGAGGAAGCAATGAAAGACTTGTATAACGCGTGGGCATTCGAAGGATGTAGGATATTTAGGGATAAGCTCGTTTCCCCCGATGAAAAGGAGAAATTCGATGATACCATCGTTTCCCCTGTGTTGAACCAGTGGAGTATGCCCAACGTCAAGACTTTATTTGAAGGTGGGTGAATTATTTCTATTTGGAAATAGATTTTGTTAGGTGAGTAAAGTAATATTTTCCCATAGAATCATGTTGGATTAGCGGCCCAGCTTGCTTTATAATTAACTCCTCAGTTAAAACGAACTATTCTCCATTGTTCGGAAACACCCTCTATAAAGCGACGTTGGAGGAGCTCGTCACAATCGTTGGAAAGGGAATGGTTGCCTTTGGAAGGGAGAATAGGGAACTGAACATTGTCGTTATTCCTGAGTTGCTGAATAATGTCGCGTATATTGATAGGATCCTTAGCTTCCCTTGTTCTTCTTTAGTTTTGGCCGGGAGGGCAGGGGTCGGAAGGAGAACGGCATTGTCTGTTGTGTCGGCTCTCCAAAGAGCTACCGTTTTGACGCTGAAAGTTGGACGGAACTATACAATCAAGTCGTTTAAAAATGATTTGAAAGCTGTGAGTAATTTCTACAATTAGTAAGGGAATTTTAATAACAGAATTTTTTAAATGTTTGCTTGTTTGGGATTTGAAGGCAATCCAAATGTCGGCTGTGGAAGGAAACAAAGTATTCCTGGTTGTGGAGGATTTTCAATTGGTTGACAAAGTTTTTCTGGATATGCTTAACAGTCTCTTATCTTCTGGGGAGGTTGGATTTTCAGAAATATATTCAATTAAAAAGCAAAAATGGAACCTATTTTACTTTCATCCTGATTTTCATTCTAGATTCCTGGCTTGTATTCCCCTGAAGAGCTTGAGACAATTATTGCCACTCTCCGAGATCAAGCTTCAGCCGATGGATACAATTCTTCATTATATTCATACTTTGCTTTCCGAGTTCGTCACCTCATGCAAATCATACTGATCATGGACTACACCAACGAGAACTTTATCCCCAACTGCCAGAGTAATCCTGCAATCTACAAGCAGTGTAGCATGATTTGGTTGGATAACTGGACTTCGCGAACGTTGAAAATGATACCGCTGTCCATTATCAAAAAGTTAGGACTTGAAGTCTAATTCAGAATAGTTTACACATAATAGACAATTTGCATAATTTATTGTCATTATTGAAAAGGTTTTATGAAAAAACTGATGGCGACCACACCGGTTTCACCAACGACGAGGTGGAGAAGCGACAAGCGTTTATTGCTTCATTCAGAACAATTTTCCAAAGTCTGCCCAAGGAGTGGACTTATCCCCGAAGATATGTCACGCTCATCCACAATTATGCCATGTTGTATAATCAAAAGCGGGTGAAGATTGTGACGCAGATTGAACGTTTGAAGGTAGCTAGTTGTACGACAATGTCTTAAGACAACCCGTATATATATCTTTGTTGATTCCAGTTTTTTTTCTGAATGTAAAAATCCTTTAGGCCGGTGTAGCCAAGCTAAATGAAGCAAAAGAAATTGTGGAGAATCTCAAAGCGAATGCAGCCATTCAAGAGGAAACCCTTGCTGAGAAGCAAGCTGAAGCCAACAAAGCTTTGGAAATGATCACGATCACGATGAAAAGTGCAAATATGCAACGTGGGGAAATGGAAGAGTTGAAAAAGAAGACGTTGCAGGAGAATGAAGTTTTGTTGGAACAGTAAGAAGTCAAATATGGATTTAAACATGAAGAATTTTAACTGAACATCTGATAGATCTCGGATGCATTTGTTGTCTCTTATGTCTTTTGATAATAGGAAAAAGTCAATTGATGAAGAACTGAAAGAAATTGAGCCTCTTATTCAAATGGCAAAATCAGCCGTTGGCAGCATAAAGAATGAAGCCCTTACTGAAATCCGTTCTTTGCGAGCGCCTCCAGATATAATTAGGGACATTTTGGAGGGTGTGCTACGTCTAATGGGAATAAGGGATATGTCTTGGAACAGTATGAAAACTTTTCTGGCGAAGCGTGGAGTCAAGGATGATATCCGGAATTTTGATGCGCGAAACGTCCACCCTGAAGACAGGGAAGCGGTAGAAAAGCTCCTGCGTTTCAAGGCCGAATCATTTGATCCCAAATATGCAAAAAGAGCATCTGTAGTCGCATCTCCGTTGGCAGAATGGGTGATTGCTAATGTAAAGTTTTCAAAGGTGTTGGAAAAGATTGAGCCTTTGGAAAGGAAACAGCGAGGACTGGAAGAGTATGAATATTTAAGATTGTGCACTCTTAATTTACTGACAGGTTTAAGATTATATTAATTTCCTTCAAACTCTTTCTGCAGCAATCTAAAGTTGGCAGAAAGTCAAATGAATGAAATCAGCTCCGAACTCATGAGCGTGGACGAGCGAGTTCAGCAGCTCAAAGGGAAGTTGAATCAGTACACAAAGGAAGCTGCAGAGATTGAGTTTCACTTGACCAAAGCGAAAGATACGCTGTTGGCGGCGGAAGGGCTGGTGGGCAAGTTGGATGATGAGTTTGGTCGTTGGAAAGTTGAGGTATTGGGTCTCGCATTGAGTTATTATTATGAGATGTTTTGTGAGGTTTTACATGCTTTTAAATTGTGATTAGTTACAAGATCTCGACTTGGAGCTAGAAGGTTTGCCAATGAACTCATTGCTTGCTGCTGCATTCATAACTTATCTATGTGACGCACCGGAGGATGTCCGGATGGAGTACCTGAATAAATGGGCTGAAGAGTTGAGAAGGGGAGACTTTGATTTTTGCAAGTTTTTGTCCTCTGAAAGGGATTTGTTACAGTGGCAATCTCTTGGCTTGCCTTTATCAGCAGTTCTGATGATATATTAAATAGTAAATCATAATTTTTGTCTTTGTCTTTCTAAGCTTTCGGATGGAAATGTTACGGTAGATATTTATCATTGGGGCGAATGCTTATTTACAGTATACAAAAGTTTATAACATTTGATTTCTATATTTTCCAGACTTGTTCCAGGCCTTTCCTTATCGATCCTTCCAGTCGGGCCACGGAATGGCTCAAAAATTTTCTTTCCCAGAAGCGACCCCCAACCGTCATATCCCTTCAGCATCCAAACTTTCAAAATGAGTTGGAACTGGCTGTGAGGTTAGCTATATTGCGTTTCAAAAACTGATTTAGTTTTTCCAACCCTCTTTGTCATGCATAACACACTTGCTTTTGGCAATGAATTTAGGTTCGGAAAAATCCTCGTGGTTCTTGAAGCAGACATTATTGAGCCAATTCTAGTTCCCATTCTACGAGGAGATCTGGTTGCCCAAGGTTCCAGGGAAGTGGTGCAGATTGCAGACAAGACTGTTGATTACAATCCCGATTTCCGTCTGTTCCTTTGCACAAGAACGCCCAATCCAGTCATCAATCCTGATGCTGCTGCTGTTCTAACTGTTGTCAACTTCACAACAACTCGAGCAGGGCTAACAAGTCAGGTACGCAATACCCAACAACTTTTCAAATTATAAGAATAATTCTAACTTACTGGTTATTTGTATTCTCCTTTCAGCTTCTGAGCACGACGCTCTCCTTCGAAAAGCCTGAAATAGAAACCAAAAAGAAAGATCTCGTGAAGAACATTGAAACACTCAAAATTGAGTTGTCCAAGCTTGGTGAGTCCCTCCTCCAGGAGCTAGCTTCTGCCCAAGGGAACATTCTTGAGAATAAGGAGCTGCTCGAGTCTCTAAACAAGACCAAAGCTAATTCCCTCGCTATAACGGAATCCCTTACTGAATCCTCCCAGTTGGAAGAATCTCTCAACAATGAAATCAATGACTATCTCCCTTTTGCGGAATTCGGGAGCTGTCTTTACTTTGCCATTATTGACAGCTCAAAGTTGAACAACATGTACCAGTTCTCGTTGAACGCGTTTGCTGGGCTCTTTGAAAGAGCTCTGAAGCAATCAACTGTATGAAATCCACTGTTTAATTAACCTTTGTAGTGTAATATTTGTTTTGAAACGTGTTTTAATTTTAGCAACTTTTTACTTAGGCAAATGGTGACCTTACGACGCACATAAACCATTTAAAGAGCGCCTTGGAAAGCTTGGTTTATGAATATGTCTGCAGATCCTTGTTTAAATCTGACAGACTTGCATTTGCCATCCATTTGGGTCATGCCATGCATCCGGAATATTGCCAGGAAAATGTATGATAACCTCTTTTCATCCTTGAGCAGTTTTATTTTTAAGTTTCGAGTTTAAAATGAAATGACAATTTAGGAGTGGGAAGCCTTTACTGGTCAGCTCGTTACTGACTTAAAAGGAGGCGCAAATTCAAAGGACATTGTTCCAGGTTGGATAGACGAAGACAGAAACTTTCCAGTCTACTTGTTGAGCTCTGCCTTCCCCGCTTTCTACGAAGCGCTATCCCTCTCAAACCAATCATTATGGGAGGAATTCTACTCCAGCACGGAGTGTGAAGAGCACCTTCCCCAATCAGTTCGCGAGCAGATCTCCAACTTTCAAAAGATGATGCTCATCCAAACCCTCCGTCCCGATCGGCTTCACACCGTCATGTCTGATTTTGCACGTGCCGTTCTAGGCCGAAAAACTCTCTTTCCTCCTCCCACAAACTTGAGACAAATTGTGAAGGAAACAACGGCAGTTGAGCCCATCCTCATTCTCGTCAGTGCTGGAGCAGACCCTTCAAACGAGATGAGGGAACTGGCTCACAATGCAGTAGGATCCCAGCGCTATATTGAAATATCCATGGGCCAAGGGCAGATTGACATGGCGCTCGAGAAGATGAAACAAGGGGCGCAAGTTGGGCATTGGATTTGCATGAAAAACTTACATCTCGTTACACACTGGCTGGACACATTAGAGAAGGAGATTAAGGCGTTGACTCCTCATGAAAGTTTCCGCCTTTGGTTAACCAGCGAGCCTCACCCAGCATTCCCAAAGATTTTGCTCCAAACTTGTTTGAAAGTCGCGTATGAAGCTCCGCCAGGGTTAAAGAAGAATTTACAGCGGACTTATGGAGGATGGACACCTCAATATGTGGTTGGGGACAAGAATGTTGTGAGAACACAATCACTCTTCGTTTTAGCGTTGTTTCACGCTGTTGTTCAGGAGCGGAGGACTTACATTCCACAAGGGTGGAGTAAATTCTATGAATTTAATGAAAGCGACCTGAGAGCTGGAGCGGACGTTTTGGATCAATTGTTTAAAGGGAATCGTAAGTTTCTTCAGAATTAAAACTTGGTCTTGAGAAATATCTACATTCTTAGCTGTGCTGTTTTTCCCAGGTTCCAGAGAAATTCAGTGGCCGTACGTTCATGGATTATTTGAGCAAGCCATTTATGGTGGGCGGATTGACAATGATTATGATTTGAGAGTGCTCATTTCCTACTTGAGTGAGTACTTCAATGAAGGGATTCTCACAGGAGCAAACCCTTCACGGAGAACTGTGGGACCTGCTATAAAACTGCCGAATACGACGGACATCCAGGAGTATTATAGACTGATAGAATCTATGCCTGAGTATGATAAACCATCATCCTTTGGACTGCCAAGTAATATAGAGCGATCTTGGCAGCGAATCGTGAGCACTCAAGTGATAAGTCAACTAAAAAGTAAGTATGTATGAATTTGCTAGTTTTGAAAGTAGATCTGGATGTGAAATGCTGATTTGTTTCATTTAAAGCTTTATCAAGACGGTTCAGCGACACTGTGAAATTCGATAAGGCTCTCTGGCACCAAGAGCTCACTCCGCTGCTGAACTTGTGGAAAAAACTAAACCAGGGTCAGGGAACAATGGGCATGCTCCAAGAGAAGCTGCAACAGCCTGACGCAAATGACAATGACAGTGGAGCAGATCCCATTGAAGCATTTGTGAAGCTGGAGTATTACAACGTGGTTTCGCTCATGCAAACAGTGCACCGGACGCTGGGAACTATGAGCAAAGTTATTAGAGGCATTTTGGTGCCTACTGATACTCTCGTGCTGGTAGCAGACTCGTTGTTGATAAGAGAAACTCCAAATGACTGGCTGAAGAAATGGGAGGGATCTATGGACGCCATGAGCTACTTGCAGGGAGTTGTGACTAGGGCCATAGCTATTCAAAACTGGAAGAATCGTTCCAAGGAAGGCTCCATTCTGAGAAATCCTGTGGATTTATCCGACCTCATGAATCCGGATACGTTTTTGAGTGCTTTTAAGCAGTATTGTGCTAGGAAACTGGGGGTAGCAATGGATGAGCTGGTTTTCGTTTGTGGATGGGATAGAAACACAGTAAGTGCTGGGAAGTTATCCTGTCAAATCACTGGGCTCCTTTTGGAAGGCTGCTCGTTCAATGGGGTGAAGCTAGTGGAGAATACACCTGAATCGGCACCAATTGTTCGAGTTGGAGATTGTACCATTGCTTGGATGTCGCCTGTAAGCGCCGTTGCTATTTTTAATGTACCCAAAATTTATATGCTGATACATAGATAGCATGTATGGAAGGTTTTTTAAATGTATATTTATGTGAAACATTATTGCAGAAGGATAGTCAATCTCAAAGGAAGACGGATACCCTGTCCGTTCCATTGTACTACAACGAAACGAGGCAGAAGCTAATCACAAGTCTGGAGTTCACAGCTCAGTCCGACAGCTCCAAATGGATTCAGGCTGGGGTTGCATTATTTTTGAAAAATTAGACTAATTCCCATATATTTTATTGAACCATACATTTTTATCAGTTGTACTTAACTTACAAAAAAACAAACCTGTGATTTATCAACCTGTAATGAGTAATGTATTCCTGTAAATGTAAATTATTATGGTTATAAACATGTAGTAAATAAAATCTAATGTTTGTGTTGACGTTAGCATTCGAGTCTAGTATTATCTTCTTCCATAAGATCAACCCAATTTGTCCACGTATAGTTCCAATGAATTGGCAACCCTTTCGGATCCTTAGGTTTGTTTCTTACTGGAACAGCAGAGCTCCTGTATTTCTTCAATGTGCTTTTTAATGTCTCCACCATATCTGGCATATCATGCGCTAAATTGTTAAATTCACAAGGATCTTGCTCAATATTGTAGAGGCAGTATTCTCCTTTAATTAAACTGCATGACATCTTCCGCTTTCTTAGCTGCATGGTGTCATTACACTGAACATTGGAGAGTTGGAGCACCTCAGTAATCTTGGACTGGGTTGGAAACAACTTGAGATCTTGAACGGCTTGGCCAGCACGGCTTTGAGATGCGAGGTTATAAACTGTTTCTGGCGAGATCAAAGTGGTATTCTTTGAATTGGGGCGACCTGAGGGTCCGTACCATCCGTCCCATTGACCATTATAAGTTGTGCCTAAGACAAGACATTTCCAAGAGTTGTTAAAAAATTTCAGATTAAGTTTTAAAGATTGGTTGTTAGCAATGGCAAAACTGACCATGCAAAAGCTTCCAACGACCCACCCGCACAGCTTCATTCCCATACAAATCATCAATGTTATGAAGCAGCTCTGTCCTCGGAGATTTTAACCCAAGCCGGATACTATCCCACATGTCTATTCCATCAATTCCAGCTGCTTTTGATGGATCGTCTCCCACAGCGCTGAGGATTGTTGGCAGCCAGTCTTGAATGTGAATGAGTTGGTTGGAAACGTGGCCTGCAGCGCTTATAAGGGGACTCCACATTAAGCCGACGGCACGAGTGCCTCCTTCCCACAATGTATTTTTAACCTGATTGTGAGAATGGAAAATTGTAAAAACATGGAAAAGCAATTGAGAGAACTCAAGCAGGGCATTGTGGCGATTGCAGTACCAAGTACCCCTCTTAATGGCCAGTTGGAGGCAGCATTTCCATTAAATCCTTCAGCAGGACCTCCGTTATCCGTTGTGAAAATAATGATACTGTTGTTCAGCATTCCTTCATCCTGTAATGTTTTTACTACACTTCCAACTGAATCGTCCAGTTTTTGTACCATTGCTATTTTCAAACAGACATTTGAACAAACTCTTATCTATGACATATAAATATTAAATATATTTTACAGAGAGTTCATACCGGCGTATATTCTTCTCTGCATATTTTGAATCTTTGAAAAGTTATCAATATTAGCTTTAGGAGCTTGCAATAGCTTATACGGATTTGCAGAGTGAACAGCGGTATGGCTAACTGTGAGAAATAACGGTTTGGACTTGTTATGACTTCGAATAATGGAGTTTGCTTCGTCGGTATACAAATCTGTAGTGTAAACTCCAAAGTTTTCATAGGTTGTTTCCAGCCCTCGTCTCATGTCATAGCCCCATGCCTGTGGCTAAAAATAAAAATAAATTAAATTAATCCGTGCATAGTAGATTCTTTAAACGGAGTAGTTCGTATTTCATTCTACACCATAATGAGATCAATTCAAAGTACCCCAGATTCTTGTGCCATATTATCGTAGTAATCCTTATGTCCAGTCCAATGTCCATAAAAACTATCGAAACCTCTGCAAGTTGGAGTGTACTTTCGCTTAAAATGGCCCAGATGCCATTTCCCTATTAAATGTGTGGAGTAGCCTATGTCTTTAAGATATTCTGGAAGAAGTTTATGCTCCAGAGGAAACCCATAAGGTGTTGTTCCAAATATAACGTTGTGCTGCATTCCTAATATGAAACGAAGAGGTTAAAATAGTTAAATTACACACGCAACATGCACTAATATGGCATTCAACAAGCAATAATGCACCTGTGTGAATGGGATGACGCCCACTGAACAAAGCAGTTCTCGAAGGAGTACAAATTGGAGACACATAGTAGCTGTTGAAAATTACTCCAGAAAATGCAAGCGCATCAAGGTTTGGAGTTGGGATTTGGGGAGATCCATGAAAGCTCACGTCATTGAAGCCCTGAAGATTATTAGGAAATATTTTAACTGAGCAAAGAGCATGTTTTAACTTTAATTTAAAAATAAAATGCATTTCAATGCCTAACTTACCAAATCGTCTGCAATAATCAATATCACATTGGGACGCTGATTTTGATTGCCTAATCCTATTTCTTCCTCGTTTCCGTTCGCATCTTCAGTAGTAGTTTCACGAACAAAGGCTTCTTCATCATCCCACGTTGTTGACTGAGTCTGAAACCCACTATCGGTGCTATCATCATAAACTATTGTCGAGCTGTCCTCTGTAAAAGCAGGTGTTGATTGAGGAGAATCACTTGACGCTTCCAGTCTGGCGGAAGATGATATCACTGAATTGAGAAACACATTGTTGCTCACAACATGCAGCCCTAAACTCGCCGAAACTAATAATATGCCTAATGCTGCAACAAATGAGAGACTCCCCATGTCGCTCATGACTTCTAATCCAGACTGAACTCAATAATATTTTTGGCTCTTTCTATCGTTAGTCAAGGTTAATTCTGATTACAAAACGGAGATGGAATATTGAAATGAGGAAACCGGTCTGTCATACTTCTATTTAAAACGTGTGATGATGATGTGATGGGATAATAACTATGTGTGAAGTCAAAAAAGACACGCCAAGATGAAAATGACTTTAACTATGAAAGCTAACTATGAACTAAGCCGCAATGCATCTACCACCTCATCATGAGCATCTTGACTTGAGCCCATGAATATTTATCATCCAATGTTGTGCACAAGAGTAGGAGTTTTCAGGATCCAAACTAAATGATAAGTTTGCCTAATGACTGGATGTCATCATCATCAGCATGATATGCTTGTTGTGTGTGTTAATATTTTGTTATATTTACAAATGAGAGCCTGTGATGCATTCTGTGTACAAATGAAATATGTGATGTTGTGATGCGCAGTGTCATTAACATATTGGTTTGTCAAGTTTAGCCAATTCCATATAATAAATTCAGGTTGTGTAATCCTCATCAGTGGGACTGGTGTCAAACACGATATGATTGCCTATATTACATGCATATCATTATGTTTGAGATGAGATGCTTACTACCTACCTTTAAAGTTTTGTATTTGAATTCGCACATAAGTGAGATATTCTTTTTATTAACAATTTATGAAAAGACAAGATCAACATTGAACGTCGTAAAAACAGGATGAAATAGTAGCCTATAAACAAGATTCGGGTGGAGTAGAGTGGAAGTACTGTTTAACTGCAATTTGTAGGTTTTTTATGCATGTTACCGGAATCCCAGCTTTTTTGTGATGTGATATGCCTAATAACGTAATTAATATGACAAGAGGACTCGATAAGCTTGACCATCAGGTTTCATAGGTATATTTTTTCATTGAGATGAATATGACAAAGTGGCTAGGGGTAAATTAACCAGACGTGTCTAGTTCTTATTGTGAGTAGATCATAACTTTTATGACATACCATGTTATGTGGTAATAGTGTAATTTAATTATGCCAGTTTTTATGTATCATTCCGCATAAATTATGGATCGTGCCGGAACTACATGTGAGGTTATATTTTGTTTACGTTTGTTGGTGAACTCTTAAGAGGTTCTCCACCTTGATTCATTCATATTGCATAATCTTTAAAAAAAAAGTTTGTTTTTATAAAGTTGACCTACCAAACGGCACATTGCGAGGTATTTACACGTGATAAGCAAATGAATAATGATGCTGATGGAGTCAGGAGGAGTAGGACTCATTATCAGATCTACCTTTTTAATACCCAGCCCAGCCACAGCGCCCACAATGATTATGCTGACAATAAATTAATTTTGAAAATCAAGTAGATTTTGTAGGCCTCTCTGACGTAAATGTCAATTCAATCACAAATTATCTACAATTCATATCAATTTTTCTGAAACAGTATGAAACTTTCATAGTTGTGAACATTTTGCTAAAACCCAAGAAAAAAATCGAAACATCTACATAAAAACCTATCCTAAGCTGTGAAATGGAAGATTTGGAAAATGGGGTAACGTGACACATGACAAGGTTAATGGTTAATCTCTGTCAACTGTGACAGATATTTCGATATTTATTACTGAATACTGATGATAGATCATTCACATGTAAAATATAATGTTTAATGTGCTTATTCGGTAAATATAACATCATTAAAGTTACTATTATTCTACATCTATATACGTGAATCACACTAAACCAGAAAATACCAAAATCAATCATAATCATCCCAATCGTAAATATTGAGTCATACAAAATATTAAGTTTATACACACAAAAAATACAAATATGCCATTGCAAATTTACAAAAATGAGATGTAGGTCAGTCAATATACAAGAAGTCAAATATGCTTAATTTAGCTCTCTATAACAAGTTCCTTCTATATCAAAGAAAACAGATATTTCATAGGTTTTAGGTACACCAGTAGAAAAGAGACAAAGATAAGCTAAAGAGCATTTTTGAATTAGGCGCCGCAGCTGCTAACTGGTCGATGTGTAGATGACGACAGCCAATCACGGGCAAACGCATGGATTTCAGAGTAAAGAGCAAATCTACATGGATCTGTTGTACATTCAGCACAAGAGATATTCTGGAAGCAGATATAAGACACATCCGACAGCAGATACAACTAAACACAAGACTAATACTCCGTCCGATACTAAAACAGACACTTGCCACTTTATACCGTGTCCATATGACATTTTACCTTTTAGATCTTAAAAACACGTACATTAGAGTTGCAGTTTGTCAACGGGATCAGGATCATCAGGAAGGAGAAAACTCAGATCCGGCAAATTCATTCTTTGACGGAGTTGTGATACTGTTTTATTAATTACAGGTGAGTACCACCGGCTCCATTTAAATATTAATGGGTAACGTGTTTTTATGGTGAGGAAGGGTAAACTGGTGGTAGTTTGAGAAAATTCATAGCTAGAAAGGTGTGATGACTAATTAAATCGAGAATCAATCAGACAGGAAGTGAGGGTGGAGGTTGATGAGTTTTAAAATTATTATGGGTTAAAAGTAGTTTGCATATGGCTCATCAAAATGGTTATTATTTTGGACTTATCCAATGTAATCCAGTAGTAATTAGGTGTGAGGTCAGGAGTCTTTCAGTTGTCAGTTGAGGAGGATGATAAGTGTGAAATGTTTTGATTTGTTGTTGAAGTAGTGTGAGTGACTGTGACAGATTAAACCACGTTGCAAAAAGATACGTGTCATTGTTGGTGAGTTAGATTAGTCTGATCAGGTGCTGATTTATGATTGGCGATTAGTTAGGTGTTATCTGTGAAGGCAAGGTCTTCCTTCGTGTTTGACCAAATGATTAGTAGGAAACTGTGTTAGTGAGGATAATAATTGGGTGCATTATCGAAAACCAACCTTGCGTTTGCTCATCTCACAAGTAAATTTCAAGTGTAGAATGTAAATATATTTTATTGAAAAATAGTAATGAATTTCATTTTTCTCTTGTTTTAGAACGGAAGATTTGGACTGTGTGCAATAACTTCGGATAGTTAGTCGTGTTACCCGGATTCAACAATTGCCAGTGAAACTTTTACCAGCACAATCAACTGTGTTCGTTTTGTAGGGAGGATTGATATTAACTTCTTCAATATGGCTCAATCAACGATACATATACTTTTAGCAGCTGTAGTTGCCTTATCATACGTGGTCAGTTTGTCAGAGGCTCTGAAAGAAGGAGAATGTGAAGGTAAGTTTCAATTCAAAATAAATTAACTATTAAGTGTTGCTTTGCACCCTACATATCAATGAGTTTGTTGGAGTGTTAAACTCGTGTTGTTGTTGTTTTACAGTATGCATCAAAGTAATGAGTAGGTTCTCAGACGATCTGGATGATGATGTAAGGAAAGATCATAAGAAAATTGAAAATCAATTTAGAAAGTGGTGTAAAGGGGCTAAAGGGAAGGATAACAGACTGGTAAGAAACTGATTCATCGATTGTAAACTTGATTTGTGGTTTTGGTTTATCAACAGTTTGTTTCATTGTTTCGTCTTTCATTTTCAGTGTTACTACCTTGGAGGTCTCGAAGAGTCAGCAACAGGAATCCTCGGAGAAATGTCAAAACCCTTGTCGTGGAACATGCCAGCAGATAAAATTTGTGAGAAGTTGAAGAAAAAGGATAGTCAAATCTGCGAACTGCGATATGGTTAGTTAATGCTAACTGAAAATAATAAATTGCCATGTAATGTCATGCTGTGTCTTATGTAGAATGATGGTTGTATTTCGTTTGTGTTTGTTTGCGTTTGTACAGAAAAGCAAATTGACTTCAAGACTGTAGACCTGAAGAAACTGAAAGTCCGTGATTTGAAAAAGATTCTCAATGATTGGTAAGTTGGCATAAACTTACTTGTAATACTTACCCATTCATTTAAACAATACTTTAAGCGAATACGGGTAATTAATTGCGTATCATAATAACTACTAGGGATGAGGACTGTGATGGCTGCATTGAAAAGTCAGATTTTATCAAAAGAATCGAGGAACTGAAACCGAGGTACGTGAAGGATGAGCTGTAACAGACTCGAATAATTAGCATAACATCATGCATTAATTTATTGGTGTAAAGCCAGTGTATTTTGTCAGGGGTATACTTTCAATGTTGTTTATTGAAAATTGTAAATCCTTTTGTTTATATTATTTAAAACGAGAAAAAACGCTAAATTTTTACGAACAATTAGATATGAAATGAAACAACAGTCTGTTCTCTAAGAAATCGCTTTAATTACTAGTAAATACCTTTGTTTAGAAAACGTTTCGTTCTTCGACTCTTACTTTAATTAATGTTCTGGTTTTATTGTAATTTTATTCCACATAAAGCATAAACTTTCATGAAATTCATGTATAAACCATTTTAACTGTTAAAAGATAAAATTGCTTTCGTCGTGCGTCGTGCTCCGTTTAACTGGACTAGGAAGTTGTATAAGCTAGCGTATATAAGTATCATGTTCAAAAGGGCTAGGAATAGTTTCATATAAAACTGCACTCACTTTCTCTATACATATATAACGTTTCATAATCATTTCGATCTCTTGGGTGAAAGCTTAGAGCTTAGTTTTGTTATTCTTACTGTTATCGTATAACTGTTGGACTTTTCTGATGTATTCATCTCCAGAGACCTTGTGGTAGATAGATACGCATTTATGTGTAGATAGCAAGACATTCCTTTAGAGGCCGACTCCAGCAAAAAACACCCTAGTCAGCATTGAGCAAGAAGCCGAAGTGGTTGTGTCACAACTCCTCGCTCTTGCATTGTATAATCTTGCCAAAAGCAATGTTTGTCCTTATTTCTCCGACGTAAAAATGGAAACAGTAAATTTCAGCCAACCAGTCCCTGATTCAGCAGCGAACAAATCATTTGGAGTAAAACAAGCACCATTTAGCAACCGTTATTCTTCTGTTTGCCATTTCTCCTAATGCCCCACTAATTGTAAAATACAGTTCTTCGACAACTTTACAAATCAGGTTGCCCCAAACAGAACTGGCCAGTGTCAGTACTAGTTCTGTATTCTGAATACAGTTTTCCATGAACGCTTCGTTAAACAATGTCTTTATTATTTCATGGATTTTGAAAAACTTTAACATTATCTGTTAATACTATGCAGATCAGGTTTTCTAGATGTCTTGACTCATTCATGCGACCATCAGTAAAGTAATTTCATTATTAAACATCTCTAAAATAAGATATTGATCGTCACAGTTAAAAAACAACCGAAATTTAATGAATCCAAGATACCAATTATTCCGACTCAACTCTTACTGACTAGTGTAAAATTGACTGTCAAATTTTATAGTAAATTCAGCTCTTCGATGTAATCCATTGATGATGCTGGTCATTAGTTAGGTTGACATGTTTTCTCCTCTCAATCGTACTCGGATCCGATTGCGATACTATTCTCTCCAGCCAGGATTTGGGTTTGGTGATACCATTTGTTTGTGTCAAGAACAACTATTGGAAAGATGCAAAGAGCATACATAGTGGTGGTATCTATCTCATCACATTGTATTATACCCTATTTTTGAATTTGTATTAAAATACGCTTACTGATTTCTCCGGGATGGACATCCACGTGGAACGAGTGGCATTCGTAGTGGCATTCTGGAGGTGGTTGAAAATGCCATCGTTTGCGACCTTTAATTTGTCCCTGCCAAGAAGGATTTAGAACGTGGTCAATCTGAAAGATGAGAAACCAATTTAAATTTTAAAGTCTGCATCCGATGGTTTCAAGTTTTCGAATATAACTTGAAGCTCGATTGTATGTTAATATTGCTAATCTGGTAGTTTGGCCGAATGAATTTTTACATTTTTCTTGAACCATTAAGAAGTAGTAATTGGATTTTATGGTAATATTATTTTATGTGCGTTATACAGGTTAGTTAGTTTTAAGTTCGTATATGCGTTACTCGTCTGTTATCTCAAATCAATAAACGCATTTAATAGTTAGTTTGTATATTTTGAACCCTTTTCAAGTAAAATAACTCTTTTGATACGAAAATACACGTCGGTGAAACAATCATCGGTGATACATACATTCACCAACCTTTTATGTTACCTGGAACTTATGACGGGTAATAATGATCACAATTCTCGTTGATTATATGGTTGTATGTATCGTACTGCATTTTAACAAAAATATCTTGTGGGTTTTTCATTATGTCAAATATGCAATGTCATACAAATTGTCAGAGTAGGTAAGTTTTTACGTGCATAGGAGCTCCAAATCCTGAAGTACCAATAAAAATCCAATTGGCGTGTGTGGATTCCGCAGTATCTGGGAGAAAGTACGGTCTTTGGTAGTGCAGCCGAAGAATGTGACCCGTTTTTGCGTCACAGTTGCTCCTGTTTGAGAAAATATAAGTACATTTCGACACATGCTACAACCTTAATCATGTTAAATGAAAAGGAACAAAGCTTCTTAGATAGCAGTGAACTTGGGGCGAGTTATTCCTGTTTGTGAGTATATCGTATTTTATATTTACCAACCAATATACCACGGTCTTTCCGATCTCTCCTTTGTCATGTTGAAAACTTCTGCTAAACTTAAGAACTCTGTAGCATATGGAAAAAAGTGACAGTCTTGACCAAAATGCTGCAAGGATCGACTTTCTGCGTCGTAAATGTCCTGTTGAAAGTACAGAATACCAAAGATATTATTAAAGTACGAGGTCAACAAGGATTCTGTAAAAAATAACTTTATCAGTGGACAACAGCCTGCTTCGGGCTAAAAAGGCCTCACATTCATGTTCCGAAATTTTTCTTGCGAAATTTGTTTTATTTTAGCAGAAAATGTTTTCTTTATCATTTTACTACTTTTGTATTTTGGATTCAGAGCATAATGTAACTGCTCATGATATAAAAATGTGCAAGGACGAAAGTATTTATATGAATATTATATGACATATCGACTCGCATACCAATATTTAAACTTGACTACTTTTGCCTCTTGTCTAGCTTCAGTATTGAAAGCGCTAGGCAATGGAGAAATGGAACATTTCCCGATGGAAGTGACATTTTTTCCGTTTTACTAGAATAAAAATAAAACTCGTTTAGATAAGAGAAGGAACCGCAGGCTGTCGTGTAAAATGAGTTTGAAGATTGTGGACCATCTGTCAGTCGTGTGCATCGACTTGCACGAATTGTTTCGTGGTATTTGATTCCTGCCCTCGTAGATCCTTCCGAGCGAAACAATTCTGTTTCAAGAGTCTGGACATGGTATGTGAATTCATTTACAAATTCATGACGAGTTGCTATTGTGTTGAAAAGCAGTAAGATTTTTCGTACACGAAACAGTTACATCTCTTAACTTTTTTCTTGGTTGGTGGTTGAAACGAATTAAATTCTTCAAATTACTACAAGAAAAGATAGTAAAATGTAAAGATGATAAAAGTACAGTCAACAGTGATATGGTACAGCATCTTGGAATGAGGCTAAGCCAACGTTTCAGCTCTACTTCAAAGGAATTTCTGTTTCAGCTAGAATTTACTGTTGATTCTCTTTCCCTCTTCTTACATATTATGTACCAAACCTAAATAGTTCTTTGAAAGCAGTCTGATACAGAATCCTAACTGGTCATTTGTAATATCTTGAAAGAAAAAAGTTATTATATGATGCCCGCGTCTGAAGAAACACATGCCACCGCACCAACCTCCCTTTTCATCACATTTTCTCACGTTAGGTAGTAGAATGCGCATAAAAGTAGTGTTATGCAACACACAGCCCATTAATTTTGAACAAAGACACTCATGTCCATCTGTGGGCAAATCTCATTTTATTACTTTTTCTACATTTTAACACACACTTTAAGCGTAACAGCTTTCACCACCATCTTGGAAAATACTCAAATCTTGGAGCACGTTTTATCCCTTTTATGTTGTTATGAATCAAAAGACCAGCTATTATTAAATAATATATAGCGGTTGTGCAAGTTCATTATCTAATGGTACGTGAAGAAAATAAAGTACTACTCTTTACAAGATTTCCCTTTCAAAGCTGAGGAATATGGTATTATGTCTTTGTTCAATGAGTCGTGCAACATCAATTAATTGCTCAGAAGGCAGAACTTTGTAAAACAGTAACAAGTATTACACAATTCTACCTTAAGGAATTCAAAGGAGAAAGCTGCAGGCGCAGTCCAGTTGGCCATAGCATCAGTTACAATCACAGGTCTTCCACTGTAGCATTCTGAGAAAATAAGAGCAAGACTTTGCAACATTAGCAGCGGCTCAGAAGTTAAGTGGTCAGTGTAGAGTAAATAATGACGGTTTTGTTAAATATTCTATAACAATTATTAATAGAGAAAATTATGATGGATTGAGCCTGCAATTTCCAGGTTATCTAATTATTAATTAACTATTTCCATGTTAGTAGCGTAAGTTTGCCTTTTTTTGTTTTTCACAGACCTGGTCTTTGCATACATACAAAGTTTATCAAAAACCTATTCAACATGTGAAGTGGACGTGTTGTTTTATGCAAATAATGTGTGTTAAAAATACTATAAATGAAAACGGCTTTAGTTTCATTGGGATATTTGACATGACGTAATCTCACAAAATAAAATACATATAATACAGAAAAGCTGCATCAAGCTCAAAAGTTGAACATCTGGAACATTTAGTCTATCTACAAAGAAATTAAGCTAAGCCATACAATTTTAAATACATGAAAATACAACTAGTTTTCCAAAGTGATATGAAATGATTGAAGGCGAAACCGAAAACACAAAGTGCATTTGTTGCCGAGTGAGTTAATTGCTCATCAATTAAAGCAAGGGAAAAACTACCAGATACACTACAAGTTTTCGAATTCCAATGGAGATATTGCTCTAACACGGTCGACAGATTGGACGTTCCGGCACATGGTGCATGAGACTGGAGGCCGAAGAAGTTCCATGACCAAATTTGGAGTGTCGATTGTGCACTATATGCGTTCATAATATAGATTAATTAATTTTCAAATCAAGTGACAAACAAATACCCTACTTCAACAGAGCGAAGTTCAACATTTTCCCATTTGAGCCAAAACCGACTGAATCCAGTTGGAGTGTGCAATTGGAAATAAAAAATAAATGCTAAAATTGAGAAGAACAACGTGCAAATATTGGATTTTGTTAGATTTCTAGATTTTACTATGACCAGGTGCTTCCTTCTCACACACTGGACTAGTTTCTTAAAGTTGTGAACTAATGTTGCAAAACCCATCGACACTGAAATCACTTTTTCAGCTGGAACATTCAAAGAAGTGATATAATCACAAGCTTAGCTGTACTTCCAAAATGCTTTGAAGACTTGTTCTTGGGGCAGGATGCGACAGTACGAAAGCCAGTGTCACTAATGGTGTCATGAGGAGCTTGTTTTTCTATAAATGATTTATTGGCCACTGATACTGGAGAGCTGTGAACTTGATTTTGAACCGCTGGTTGTAAATCTTCTGTTAGAGTTGAAATACATTTGGAATCCTCGAAAGCACGTAACACAGCTTTGACACTTCCCAACTTGAGCATGTCTTCCTGGAAAGGTTTTAAGCATTTTAGTTTTTCGCTGATAGATCTAACATTAATTTGATATGCTGCAGAATTGTTTCCAATAATTCCTTTCACATCTTCCTCGTTGGGGGGCAATGAGGGAAAATGCCACATTGGCTTCTGTGTTACTGATTTTCCCATTTTGCTATCGGCAAGTGACATTTGCATATATCATGGATACTACTGAATGAATCATATAACTGAACGTGGTACAAGATTAAGGCATATGTTTTCCTGATGTCAAAATATACTACATCATGGGCAACGTGAGACAAGTGAAAGTAGAAAGTTGAGTTCACAAGACAACTTTCTCTGTTGCTTTCTCTGAGCCGACTGACACGTTTGCATTTACAGTCAAGAAAGTCTTTCAAAGGGATACCGTAATTTGTGTTGTGCTATCCATGATTTAAACCTTCAAACGCAAGCTTACTACATGTGCAAAGCCGAAACATCTCTAGAGATTTCGAATAGCATTAATGCCGCCTCCAAACCAGTAGTTCACAAAAATTGTGTTAACGGGCTTCGGTGTAGTTTTATCAATTCACAAAAAACGAGGCAGCTTTTCACTGTTCATGACTATCTAAAACGAGTATATCGGTAAAAACGCAGTGGAAATATTTGTCAGCAATACTTTTTATGTCGAGAGAAAGTGCACGCAATCCTTATCAAACTTGTACCACATTACTTTACTAACCAACCAACTTCGCTGTATTTGCTGCTACATTTTATTTTTTATGGTTGAGGAAATTAAATTGCTTCTTGTTTCGTCACGCAAAAGGAAGACAAAATGATAACTCAAACACAGAACGACAAAAACCACACGCTACTTATTAGACTAACTTATCTTTTCATTTTCATCGTGTCTGCCTTCTCTTTCTAAGTGATTCAAACACGTAAAGAAACCGCTGTATGTCAATAGTTTCAAGATGTCTTGAGAGACATGCAACTTTCCATTCAACTAGACAAGATAGTGTTGGGGCTATTTTTAATCTACGCATGCAGGGTTTTCACCACGTTGGGCAAACAAGTACCCTTCGGAGAAAGAAAGTATAAGCCGAACTAGGCAATACCTAGTGAAAAGAGAAAGTTTTTGATGATGTACACATATTTCTTTCAATATCGCTTAGAACACGAATGTTGAAGATGCTTTAGTCATTATTCCTTTCAGTCCATTCATATTCCTAGAAGCTATTAGATACATTGTAAAGTAGAAGTCGTGAAGATTAAAAGGACTCTATTTTTCCTGATACCAAAAACAAAACAACTCACTATACATTTCGTTAGTGTGCACCGACTATTCTTGGATTGCTCCTATAAGAGAGCTAAGATGGCTGGATGAAACTTGTTTTTTTTGTGTTTTAAAACTTTCCAAAAATGTTTTAAAAATAATTTATTAAAAAATATGAAAATTGCTTTTGATGGATAAACTCGCATTCAAATAAATAGCGTTCCTCCAAACATTTCGATAAGCCCAGCCCGTAAATAATTATTGAGGTCAATTTCAGGGTTTATTCATCGCAATATTATCAAGCTGACAACGACAACGCTTTGCATTCATTTACAAGGTCCAAAACACTTTTGGCATTTTCTGATGCTTCCTTTGGATTGTTTACAATCCATTGTTGAAGCAGCTTATCGAATTGAACTGCAAAGTCCTTCATATCGCTGAGTCCATTGACATCAATGTCTTTTACCACTGCATAGCCAGCCGTAGATGCGAGACAAGTAGCAAACCAGAAGCCAAGCATTACCTTCTCACGGTACATTGTGTACAAATCCTAATAAAAATGTAATAAACAGCATTCTTTAATAATAGCTCGACCGGCACGCATTTATGATGCCATTAAATTATCAATTCATATACTTCAAAGGATAGATCAATTGGATGACCCAATTTTGCAGCTGTGTGTTTCAAAATGTCAAAATACCGTCCCAGTATTTCATACAAGTGATTTTTGCGAATTTCCGGTTTTACACTTGTAAAAAGGTAGTATGCGATGTCCAGACAAGGGCAATTGTAGCGAGTGACCTTATTAAATGAATGGATTTAAGCACACATGCACAAAACACAATCTATCAAGTAAGGAATATGCGTAGAATATGAGCAGGAAATACCTGGAGATCAATAGCCAAATGACCAATTATCTGATTGGTTTCCTTGTTCTTTAAGAACATCATATTGTTATTCCAGTAATCACTAACCGGGTCAAAGAGCGGTCCAGCAAACAAAACAAGTCACAGATCAATTTTTAATAATCTAAATACTTTCAACCTTGGTGAGAAACTATAAAATGAGTTTTTTACCCATGTCCAAGCACAAGGAGTTTTTCTTTTGCTGGATTACATTTGATAATATTCAAGACTTCATCAAAAGCTTTTCCTTGGTGTGAGTTTAGAAAATTAATTGCTTCATCATTGTCTTCACTATTTTTGTTTCTCTGAAAAAATTATTTGAACGTAATCAAGGTATTTTCTTAAAGTTCATTGGATATTTATCTTCTGATAGCTTTTACCTGCAGCAGCTTAACATTTGTATTGATACCATTGTTCATCATGGGTTCCATCATTGTTCTTGCGTTGGGTATATTAAAACATTCAAAGTCCAGGTTGGGAAATTTTTTGAAAAAGTTTTCAGGACCACCCATCTCGTGAATAAGTGCATATGATATGGCGTGATGTTTTGCAAGAGTTTTAATAGCAAATCTAGAAACAGTCGCACCGAAAACCAAATGAATAGTTGACCTACTCTACAAATTTATTAATGATAACGTGTAATATTACCTGACGGCATCTAAGTCCTGCTGTTCAACTTTATTTAGTAATTCATAACCTTTTTCAACTACTAAATTTTCAAAAACCACCATGTTCTCGTCACCGTAATAACATTTAGGGTACATGTCCACTAGATCGTCATATCTAAAAAACAATGCCAAGACTGAATAGACTGTTTCCTGAAAGTAATATTATTGTTTAAAAAAATTAATTTATTGAACAACCAAAAGCAGTAAGTACCCTTTGGATTTGCAGAATTCTTTGGCAGCTGGAACATATTCCATGAAAAATCTGGATTCTTTTTCAAAAAGTTTTCCTTCTGTTAACATTTCGGTATGGGCTCCACTTGCGGTGTGAGATTTTACAAACAGGTTCAAAGGCTTCAGACTCGGATTTTCGAACTTGATTGTGACACACTTTGTGGCACTGGCAAATCCTTCACCCTGCAGTCCAGAGCCTTGTACAATGACCCCAGAGACTTCATCAGTGACACCGTTGGACCTGAGAATTTCCTTGTATTTCAAAGTGACTTCATCGGAAGTCTCCAATTCTTCGCTTTTGGGTACTGGTGACATTGTCCAAATCAAAACTTGATCGTTGGAAAGAGCACAAACTGAAGACTAATGTGGTTGCGAATTATTGCATGCAAAATCGTACTGCGCTTGTTCTGTCTATTGAGTGTGATGCCTGGACTAAAAGTGAGAGTTGCTCGAGTTAAGTCGAAGAGAACTATACAATATCATTATGGGGAAGTGTCACAAAAAACTCGCATGGAATTGGTCATCCTCTCTATCAGATGAGCTTGCGTGTCATCTAGTACTACAAAAGGTGTTGCATAATCATTGCACATGGATTTATGTCGCAGATACCATATACATCATATCATTACACTGGTCTTGTGGACAACGACTACAATTGGTTGTTGCAACACGTTAATTAGGTGAATAAAATACTTTGCTGACTTTCCTAAATGTACTTGATGAAAACTGACCTTGAATTTGAACATCAGCATTTTTCATCAATCAACGTTAGCCCAGCGAGAAAGTTTGAAGGTTGGATATTGCAAGCAAAAAATGATGATGCAATGTGGTGCTCAATTATGGAACGAGAAGTATATAATTTTCTGAGGACATGAAGTATGATGTTAAGTATCTCACAAAGCTTATTTATACTTATTCTTTCTCAACGTGACAATGATTTAAACAAAAACAAGAATTTATCAATAGAAATAGACATAACTAACTACATCGTCGTTTAATATCATTTCATTTATCAATCCGCAGACAAATTGACATAAAATCGGGACACGATAACCAGACGTTAAAAATACTACAAGTTAAATGCCCGCCTGTTAGCCCCATGCCGTGATTTGAGATTTACCAAAATCATTAACTCCTATCAAGACGCTGAATAAAATGACATTCTGAGCCTTGAAATACAACAAGAGTATTAAAGGTTAAATATAATTTATTTAACAACAGATTGTCAAAAATTTCACTGAAATTCGACAGCTTAACCTTAAAAATTATGAAAAATTGGATATGTTATGTTGTAATAGTACTATAACATAATTAAGTCAAGTAGGAACAGAAACAGAAATCATACTAAAACTGAAGTACAGTTTTGAACATTATATGTGATTGTACATAAAATAGTGTGAAGAAAGTAAGTTACTGATTTGACATATATAACAGTACAAATAACAACAAATACAAGATTAAGAGTACATTAGCTAAATTCCTAAATGTATATTTGAAGTTAGTCAAAACCTAAATATCCATGTTAGATTTTATAACTCAACATCCAGTAAAGGGTCTACAAGCACATACTGCTCCTCAATTTCAGCTAAAAGTATCCTCAAAAAACGAACAGTGGTATAACAACCATCTAGGTTGACAATAGTGGATCTATCATTTCTTAGGTCAACGACTATGTCATTCATTCTGGCAGAATAATCTTGAAGAAGCCGGATCTCCTGGGGCAAGGATGAAACGGGGATTTGCCTGGGCAGGACCGCTGAGTGAATTCCGGATGTGGCTGGAGAATACCTGACCATAGCACCCTGCAGCTGTTCAACGGGGCCTGAAGGTTCAGCCTCCTGTCGCATCTGTTGAGAAGTTCCCGCAACTGCTGGGATGGAGTCGTGAAGTGAAGCATCATTGGGAGCACGTTCAAGTAGGACTTCGTCGGCTTCAGTCTTGATATTCATCATATCCACAGCAACTTCGTTAGAACGGCGGGGAACGTCGTGGTTCACTTCCATCTCAACAGCGTGTCCCGGAGGCATGGTCGCATCGTCAGCTCCATTTGATGGAAGCACAGAATTTCCTCCATCAGTTTCATCAGACTGGGATTGAGCATCTTGAGCCTCAGCTTGAAGACTTCCATAGCCGTACTCAGCATTACCCTACAATGACAGCAAAATTGAAAGCGTTACTACTGTAGTCAACTGTGCGGTTAGTTATCAAAGCAATAAGAATTGAGTAATTTTTCGTACATGCTCGAAGAACGTTTCAGTGTCCAACCAATGCTGGATGTCTTCAGTGTTGAGTCCGTATCTGGCACTCTCGTTCATGTAGTCAAGCAAGGAGCTCATCAAGCGTCCGTCCCGTATCTGGAGTAGTTCTGTGGATTCGCCCTGAACTCGGCCATGAAGCTCAACACCATCGCTTGTCGTCGGACCGTCAGCTTTCTGGGATTTCTTCTGCTGGAATAAAAACAACAAAAGAAAAATCAAGTAATTGTAATGTGTTGAGATGTTGTATGCATGCACGTTTCAGTTTGCTTTCAAAGAAACTTACTTTGCTTGATGATTCCCATAAGGCAACCTATCACCATTCGTGGTATTCCTAGTACTCCTTACTGGGGCCATCTTCGAACGTATGGTTGTTTTCTTTGTCCTCCGATCAAAGCTACAAACCTGAAAACAATAAATCAAAAACATGGAATTAATTAAATAATTGATTAAACTTGGGTTTCTGGTAACTTAAGTTGGGTGTTTACTCACTGGGTCAGCGTAAGAAATTTGCTTTGCAGAACGTTAGAGAGAAGATTCCAAAGTTTCCGACACTGATTAGGTTGGCTGCGGATGGCCTAAGGTCTGCTTTGCTCCCACTAGGTTATCCTACCAGTCTGGAAATCAAATCAAAAATATAAAATTAAACAATTTAAGAAGTCACCAATTTTTCACGAACTCACAATGGGTATTTACTTACTTTTGGAAATGAAGTTGAAGAAATCGTGACGGTGACTAGCCTCCTGATGCTTTCGTTTTCCAGAGAAAGGTTTCAGCCTGGAAATAAAAATTTGAAATATAAAGTTAAATACTTTACAAAAATCACAATGTCTTCAAAAACTTATGGTGGGTATTTACTTACTCTTGGAAATAAAGCAAAACGAATTTTGACGAGCTTTTCGTTCCCACCGGAGAATGTCCCCAATCTGGAAATGAAAATCAGAAATATAAAATTAAATATTTTCAGAAATTTCAAAGTTTCCAGGAACTTATAATGGGAAATTACTTACTTTTGAAAACGAAGTACAAGGAAAAGGTTTGGCAAGAACTTCAGGTGGTTTGTCAGCTAAAGTGAAAGCTTTTGGTGTGATTACCGCGACTTCCAAGCGACAAATGAATAACTTCTGATGGATGAGTCGCCTTTTATACCCCCGGAGCAAGGTCACGAGGTGTACCTAATTTAATCTTTATGCAAGATTATTCAAATTCAAAATTAACCTTGCATCAAGAATCTTAAACACACATTTGCTTCGGTCTCAGTCATTGCAACTACCTCTTGGATGTTCAAGGCCAGCGTTTGTAAGTATCGCCTTATCGATAGTTTTGATAAGAATCTGAAACAATTCGTCCGCTTTCTCGTATTGCATGTATCAAGTGGACAACCGAGGATGAAATGTAAATTGTGTATCCGATATCACGTCTGGGTTAATTAGATGCATTGACCATTTTGAATAACTAATTTGCACATTTTAAGTTAAAACTTTAACTTCGTTAATAACTCACGAATTTTCAAAACGCAACGTTTAGTTTGAAATGAGAAATTTCAAGACATTATTTTCAAAAAACGCTACTTTTACTTCAAAACTTTAACATATAAAAATGTCCGGTAGGCGTTTGTAAATTCAATTATGACAATCATCCTTTGGTTAATTTATTCAATTGACAGCATTTTGTATTCATTAACAAGTTTTCTCAGATTATGTATATTTTCTACAACTTTCTCCGGATTGGCATCATTCCACTTTTGAATTGCTTTGTCCATTTCGTCACTGAAGTTCTTTAAATCTCCCAAAGTATTAACATCTACATCTTTGATGGAATCAAAACCAGCTCCTGTCGCGAGACATATGCCGAACCAGAACCCGAGCTTAATTTTCCGTCTATATGTTTTGTGCAATTCCTAAAAGAAAAGTTAAGGTGAATATAAAAGTACACAATTAATCCATAATTCACAATTGCCAGGTTCCAAAGAAATTATAAAGCGTACTTCATATGTCAGGTCAATGGGATGACCGAGTTTTAAAGCGGTGCTCTTCAGAGTATCAAAATATCGTCCCAATATTTCATGCAAGTGTTCTCGGCGAACTTTCGAGTCAACACTCGTAAAAAAGTAGTATGCAAGGTCCACCATTGGGGAGTTGTAGCGTGTGACCTATAAACAAGCAATATTACCCCACGAAACCTATATTCATGTAAACATTTGTGCATAATTTATATAAGCACCTGCAGGTCAATAGCCAGGTGTCCAATGATTTGGTTGGTGTCTTTATTCTTTAAAAACATCATATTGTTTGTCCAATAATCTCTAACCGGTTCAGATCAATACATAGTTAATACATATACATCATCAACAACTATGATTAATTACCTACGTAGGTATTCCATAAATGTGTCTAGTTATTATTAACGGAAAGCGTACCCATGTCCCAAGACAAGTAATTTTTCATTCTTCGGATTGTAATTGAGAATGTCCAACATTCCATCATACGCTTTTCCAACGTGAGCGTTCAAAAATTCAATTAGCTCATCCGCACCAGGAATGTATTTGTTTTTCTAAATAATGCAAGGATTCCAGAAGCGTTTATAGCATATACATATATATGATAATGGCATAAAATATTTCAAAAGCAGTCATGCTCAGTTACTTGCAAAATCTTGATGTTAGTATTGATGGCATTTTCTATCATTGGCTCCATTATTGACCTTGCTTTCGATGTTGCATACATTTCAAAATTTAAGTTTTTAAATCGTTTAAAGAAATTTTCAGGTCCACCCATCTCTTGAATTAGAGCATACGAAATGGCATGATGTTTGGCGAGGGTGGTAATAGCAAATCTGGTACGTAAAACATTGCATTTTTTACACACATGATCATAACACCCCCAAAACGCTAAAACTACTAACTTACCGAACAGCTTCCAAATCTTGCTTTTCATTTTTATCCAGCAATTCGTAGCCTTTATCCACAACCAAGTTTTCCAATACAATCATGTTGCTATCTCCAAAATAGCATTTTGGGTACATGTCAACCAAACCTTCGCATCTGGACGGAATATATTTGATAATCACTTAATTCTGTTGCATTTTTAAAATGAAGCATAAAGCTAAGAATGCTTACCCTTTGGATTTGCAAAATTCTTCAGCAGCAGGAACATACTCCATGAAAAATGTGGATTCCTTCTCAAAAAGCTTTGCCTCAGTTAGGAATTCCCTGTGGGCTGCACTTGCCGTGTGGGCTTTAACAAACAGGTTCAAAGGTTTCACACTCGGATTTTGAAACTTGATTGTGACATACTTTGATACGCTGGCGAATCCTTCTCCTTGTAGGCCTGAATCTTTAACAATGACTTCAGAAACTTCATCAGTCACGCCATTTGACTTGAGAATATCCTTGTATTTCTGTGTGACTTCATTAGAAGACTCCAATTCTTCGTTTTTGGGTATTGGCGACATTGTCAAAATAAAAAATTTGTCCTTTATGGTAGCAGCAAAAAGAGCCCAAATGGAGGAGTATTTTGGTTATGAATTATTGTACACAAAAGTATGCTTCAGTTAATGCTGCCGTGGACGATATGATATCCAGAAGTGAGAATTAGTGATATGGTATTTCAGTATGCCAATAGATGCTGTTTTGAGTTGAGATTGTCGCAGTATCAATCTTTCCCATTAAAAAAATCAACACGTGAATACCAGGATATCATCATATCTGAAACGATTGCATGTGAGTTTAGTCAAGTGTGTTGCCTATTATTGTGCAACTTACATCAAGATTTATGCACAAGGTCATTTTAATAGCTACGCTACATAGACCCGCAAAAGCAAATAGACAGGGACAATGAACACAGCTGAATGGAGTGTAAAATTCAAAGCTAAACTGCGGAGCAAAGTTTGGCCTTGTTAGTAGTTTCTGCAATACTCGTGTCCTTGAACATGAGCCGCACCATACAGAAGGGTTGAGAGTGTAGAGGATATATAAGCACAAATGTAATGAAGCAGTAGATGTCTAATCGACGCTGTGCCCATATGTATTTACATGTTAAACGGGCTGACATTTTGTTGAGCAGGTTAATATAATCGCTTGTCACGGTATAATTTCTTTGATATAATGAAAGTCAACTGTCAAGCGTGACATTCATGTTGAAAGTTAAAATAGAGTTTATCATCCCACAACTGATTCATTACAACAATGCACACTGTATTTTCCAGTTCTTTGTAATGATGTGTTGCTTATTGAAATGGATTTGACTTTATTCAAACATGGTAAGTGGTAATTTTGATTCAATTCGGTCTTGTCACAGAATGTTGCTTTCTTATAGGTTTCATTTATTAATTTTTTGTCCTTTTGTTCAGAGTGCGAATTAGACATGATCCTACAGATTTAGCACTTACTCATGAGGCTAAGAAACAAAAGATCATGATGACCCTAATAATAGGTAGAGACAATTTCAGGAAACCAGATCGCTTACAGCAAACAATAACAACGACATTGAAATTGGAAAAACTCATTGTACCTTTACGAAATTTATAAAATCCAATGTATTTGTTTTTGTCAATAGTGGTTTACATTTACATATAACGTCTAGAAGGCTTTTGTTATATTCAATAATAATATGCAAAATTATGCATAATATTTATTCAATTATTCGATTGACAGCATTTTATATTCATTCACAAGGTCCCTTAAAACGCTTATGCTTTCTACAACTTTCCCTGGATTAGCTACCATCCACTTTTGAACTGCCTTGTCCATTTCAATACTGAAGTTCTTTAGCTCTCCAATTTCATTGACATCAATATCTTTAAAGGCATCAAATCCAGCCCCTGTAGCAACAGAGATTGCGAACCAGAACCCAAGTTTCATCTTTCGTCGGTATATCGTGTGCAATTCCTTCAGAGAAAGTTGAAGAAGAAATATATATTGAGTAGCGAAAATCCAATTACTAACTTAGTTCCATGAGAAACTTTAAAGCTTACTTCAAATGTAAGGTCAATAGGATGACCGAGCTTCAATGCGGTGCTCTTCAAAGTATCAAAGTATCGTCCCAATATTTCATACAAATGATTTCGACGAACTTCCGGACGAACACTGGTAAAAAAATATTGGGACAGATCTAGTCCTGGAGAGTTGTAGCGGGTCACCTGCAAAAAATACACAGGCAGCAGATTAGGGATTGCGTCACAAACATTTAATCAGCGAAAAACAGACTTCATGAAACAACCTGCAGGTCGATTGCCATATGCCCAATGATTTGGTTGGTTTCTTTGTTCTTCAAGAACATCATATTGTTTGTCCAATAATCTCTAATCGGTTCAATTAGACATAATTTCTCTTTATACGTGTTCATAATATACACTTTGGAATATTTTATCTACGTAGGAATAGCAAAAATTAGCATAGTTATTATTAACAAAGGCGTACCCATGTCCCAAAACGAGTAATTTTTCTTGTTCTGGTCTGCACTTGATTAAATCCAATATTTGATCATATGCTTTTCCAACATGAGCATTTAGAAAAGCAATTAGCTCATCGGAATCTGGTACGCTTTTATTTTTCTGAAATTATCAAATTTTCTTCAGTCAGTAAATTACTGGCGTATTATTAATTTTTTAAGTAGAGGGTCATACCTGTAAAATCTTGAGGTTTGTATCGATTGCATTCTCAATCATGGGATCCATCATTGTTCTTGCAGTTGGTTGTGTATAGACTTCAAAATCAAGGTTTGGAAACCTTTTAAAGAAATTTTCAGGGCCACCCATCTCTTGAATTAGAGCATATGATATAGCATGGTGTTTTGCAAGGTTAATGATTGCAAATCTGGAAAACAAAATTCCGTATGTTTGGTTTTTAACACATTTTTAAATCCAACATTTGGCCAAAAATTCGTACCTTATGGCTTCCAAATCCTGTAGTTCTTTTTTATCCAACAATTCATAGCCCTTCTCAACCACCAAGTTTTCGAAAACTATCATGTGCTCATCTCCGTAATAGCATTTTGGGAACATGTCAACAAGGCCTTCACATCTACAAAAATATTCATCACTGCTAATTGTAATCCAGGGTTAAAATTCCAAGAATAATATGATTACAATGTACTCACCCTTTAGATTTACAGAATTCTTTGGCAGCTGGAATATATTCCATGTAAAATCTGGATTCTTTTTCAAATAGCTTTGCTTCTGTCAGCATTTCAGTGTGCGCTGCGTTTGAGGAGTGAGCTTTCACAAACAAGTTCAAAGGTTTGACACTTGGATTTTGAAACTTGATCGTTACATATTTTGATACACTGGCAAATCCTTCTCCTTTCAGACCAGCACTTTTAACGATGACCTCAGAGATTTCATCAGTCACACCGTTCGATAATAGAATCTCTTTGTATTTCCGTGTGACTTCATCGGAAGTCTCAAAATCTTTGTCTTTGGGAATAGGGGGCATTGTGGTGAAAATGGGAAGTAATTATATAGTTTTACACTCTGATACAACTGTTTAGAGACAGCTTAGCCAGCTGGTCGGGAGTAATTTCACTACAAATTTGACATTAAAGATTTGATGGATTGGATGTGAAACATTCAATGAGGCGTTTTTTTAGTATATGTATAAATGCAACAAGAAAGAAGTCAGTGAACAAGGAACATATTTTACATTAGTTGGTGTCCTATGTTATGATTTTAGATATAAATCAGAGAGCTAAATATATACAAACTTCTTTGATACAAGTAATTTGTTGTCTCATTCCTACACACATACTTTCTGGAGTTTATGTTCAAGGACATCCATGTATGCAGCAAACAGATAATTATATAACCATGCGTTTTGACATGGTTTTGATACAATTTGACACAGGTGGAATATACAATCCGATCGTTGTTACGTTTCTTATATGCTATTGACATTTTAAGTCATTGCACACGTCATACCATTGTTCATCATTTCAGTTGCTGTCGATGCAAGTATTGAATGCAGTAAATATTTGTCGTGTATAAGCAAATGCAATGTTATTCACATGTGTTTGCAGCAGTTGATTTCATATTTTGTCTCTACTTACAAATAGTATAAAACTGAGACTTACAAGCAGTATTTAATGTCAAGCAAAGGATTTGACTCACCGTACGCAGTATTAATATAAAACTAAACTAATTAAACGCATGAAAGCGTGTAAATAAAACAGCAGAAAAATTGTGGATTTGCTACTAAAAACCTGAAGATTTCTGTCACAGTAGTTCTCATAATAAATTTTAATAGCAATATTAATATATCTAAAACGGATTGCATCTTGCATACCATAAATTGCCATAATGCGGTTCAATAAAGTTCCTTTCTAAAAGTTATAATAAAATAACAAGTGATTTTTGATTATCTATTACAAATACGAAATGACTCGTAACAAGATTATTGGTGGAATATGACGATTGCAATATTTTTTCAGCAGACGTGCCAAAATTTAAAAAAATATAAGAGTTGGTGAGAGCTGATTTAGAGTGACAATTAATCTAATTTAATGAGTAGACAAATGAAGTATACGTTGATTTTTATCGTCAATCTTATCGTTGCATTCAATATAAACAAGCTAGTGTAAAAACCGCTTGCTACATCATTATTAATTTATTCATTTAGCCTTCATGTATGTTTGGTGACATCTGATTTTAACAGTACTAATTAATATGTGTATGTATGTCACTACATTCATTTTTAATGTACAATAGTCTTAAGCCTTGCCTTAGCAGTATATAGCACATGAAGTCTTTGTACTATAGCAAGCAAACTCGTAAACTTGCATTCAATTCTATTCAACAGTAAGCGGATAAATCATTTACAAGATCAATATAACTTGTGCATGATCTCCAGCTTTCTCCGGATTGTCATCAATCCAGTTTTGAATTAATTTATCTACATGCGCAGAAAAATTCGACAGATCTCCAATTTCACTGACGTCAATGTTTTAAAGTGCTTTATTAAGTTCAGGAGGACGGGATAGACAAGGCCGAACCAGAACCATATTTGACCTTTCGCTTCCATATATCAGTACAATTGTCCTAAACCAAATCGTTAATTATCGAAATAACTTCTAATGCTTTCTATACTCAATAGCATTTTGGTTTAAAGAATTAAGCAAACATATAACAACTACCTATAAAATATCGCTCAAATTATATGTAAACCGGAATTTAGTGTCCGAAAGTTAAGATACCTGTAAATCAATGGCCAAATGTTTCAATATCTTGTCGTCATCCTTCAAAAACATCATATTGTTATTATGATAGTCCCTGTTTAAAATACCACACAAAATTCAAAACTGAAGGATTGGAATAAAATCAAAAGATGCGAGGTATTCTTCATGATTAAGTACCCATGTGCCAACACAAGTAATGCTTCCTCGTCTGGAGTGTAATTGACAGCGCTTAGGATTTGATTGAAACCTTGTCCAACATTGGAGTTTAAAAACTCAACTACTTCATCCTTTCCGCTTATACTTGCATTTTTCTGTACAACGCGAAACAATATTAAAAATTGTGGATGAAGATAGTTAATGTAAATGAGCTAGAATATTTGTAGACCTGCAAATTTTACACGCTAGTTCTTGAAAGCGTTGTCCGCGACTGGGGTGATCCATGATGTAGCAGAATCCTCGAATAAAATTCGAAATAAGGTATTGGAAACTTTTTGAAGAAATTTTTCAAATATGATATGGGCGTGATGTTTTCTAATGGTGTTGTATGGCAATCTGAACGTAACCTACCGCAGACATCTGTTTGAACTAGTAAGAAGTGAAATAATTATAACGTCCAAATTTTACTTGGTGGCTTCTAAATCTTGTTGTTCCTGATTATTCAGCAGTACATATCCTTTTTTACCAAGTTTACCAGAACTAGCGTCTCATTATCTCCAGAATAGCATTTTGGGTACATATCCACAAGACCTTCATGTCTAAAAAATCATTGTATGTTGAAATTATGTACATAACGCTTTAAAACGCTTACAGTTAGTTGGTTTGTACTAACCCTTTAGATTTGCAGAACTCCTTTGCAGCTGGAACATATTCCATGAAAAATCTAGACTCTTTCTCAAAGAGCTTTCCATCCGTCAACATTTTTGAATGGGATTCGTTTTTGGTGTGAGTTTTGACAAACAAGTTTAAAGGTTTCACAGTCGGATTTTGAAATTTGATTGTGACATATTTCGTTATATCAGACATTATTTGGCGCTAAGAGCTGGCGAGTATTACACCGCAAGCTTTCGTACACTTACACGCGTGGACATATCAAGATTGAAAACGAAAATTTGGAAAATTTGTAACGAACATTAACATTTGCCAAATTAAAAGTTAATGTATACTTATAAGCTAATTATCAGATAATGTGACATTAGTTTGTTTAGTGGACTAGCTGTCCTTCTCCCAGTCTCCCTGTTGCATCAGGACTATCAATGTAACTTCGAAAACGTCATCGCCACGCGGTGAACTTGAGGGATTTCCTTGTATTTTCAATGTGGCTTCAGCGGAGAGTCTCCGAATCCATCCTTCAGTTGGTGTGTGGATGACATGTGATCAAGGCATTATTAAACCAACGTATTTTTCTCTAATATGTATTAAGTTCTGTTCTAACATCCAGATATAATTGCACAACAGCGTAAACTGATCAAAGGTATATCAAAGTGTTGCTGATCGGAAGATTGAACATCGTATGTAATATTCCAATACCCAAAAAAATATATGTACTGAAGTGTTTTTGTACATGTTTGATGTTCAAGGACACTCATATCTCGGGTATGCATACATTTATGATTTTGCATAGATGGGATTTAGGGAAAAAATGTGTGGCGACCGCCAATATCTTAGTTGTTGGTGTGAAAAATCGAAATGTTTGGAAATGCATAGCATAAAACCTAACACAACCCCGCCAAGGTGACAAAAGACAATAAAAATGAGTATGTCAAGTACCTGTTTTGCAAATCATGGATACTGCTAAAAAGTCAAATTTGCAGCCAGTTAAAGAGCAGCAGTATGTAAAATTCTTCCTTCCGTCACATTACCACATCACATGAGGAATGAATTCAAAGAATGCTACACTTTAAAAAATTGTCAAAGAATTTCTGTTGAACCAGTGAGCAGAGGTTTGTTCCATTCGTGACAAATACATGAGTGCAATAATAATATGCATTTCTTTTTGACAAAAAATTATGCTCAGGCGAATAGAATCGATTTTGCCTGGATCGATCATACCTCACTTTCCCTGTATCATCATAAAATATGTTACATAGAATGGAGAAAATTTTCCTCAGATGGTGGCAAAAAACATCTATTGTATGTTTTCTGACTTTGATCTAAAGCTTTTATTCCCCTTCCATTTTACTTCAGACTGAAAATTAAGTTAATGGTTATAGCCAGTCAAATATTGTGGCTATGTAAGATTGTTAACTTGGTAACTTATGGGTAAGAATACATTCAAATGTTCTCCAGAAACCAGACAGATAAGATAATTAAATTTTATTTATTGAATCATTCATGAATGGAAGTAGTTTTTAGAATTATGAAGTTTGAAAGTGCTTAAGATTAATTTTATTTGTCTATTTTTCTCTGGAGAAGGATTTTACTCATCTCGTATATTTCACAGAATTTTCAACTAACTTGAAGTCAAAATATTTGTTAATATTTTCTGGAAACATTAGTTTAATCATTTCATTATCCAAATCAACTTTCCAATACCTAATTATATATACACAATAATTTTTTTTGTTGGTTGCAGTTCAGTCAATTGACAACTCCTTGTACTCTTTTACAAGATCCAAAATAGTTGGGCACTTTCTCCAGCTTTCTCTGGATTTGCATCGATCCATTTTTGAAGGGACTGATGCATCACTGCACCAAAATTCTTCAATTCGCCCATTTCGTTCACATCCACATCTTGAAATGCATCGTGTCCCGTCCCACTAGCGAAGCACATTGCAAACCAGAAGCCATACTTGACCTTCCTCCGAAATATCAGAAGCAAATCTCCAAAAGTAAGGTTGATTGGATGACCTAATTTCCTAGCTGTGTTCCTCAGGGTATCAAGGTATCGTCCCAAAATTTCATGCAAGTGTTCTCGACGAATTTCATTCTTCACACTCGTTAAAAGGTAGTACGCCAGGTCCAGTCCAATGGAATTGTACCTTACGATCTAAACAATCATCACATTTATTCACATATATCCTCGATTAAACATGAAATAAACTATTCAAAAAATACTTCAAACCTGTAAGTCTAGAGCCAAGTGTCCGATAATTTGGTTGGTCTCTTTGTCCGTTTTGAACATCATGTTGGCATTCCAATAGTCTCTGGTATTTTTTATTCACAAATGTTATTTTCCATCTCATCATGCTAGCTCGATAACTTTTATATGTTAATCTTTAAGAATGATTACAAAAATTATTAGTGATTGCAGTACCCGTGCCCCAAAACAAATAATTTTTCCTGTTCAGGCTTAATCTTAATAGCATCCAAAACTTCTTCGTATGCTTTTCCAACGTAAGATTTTAGAAACTCAATTGCTTCATCTTTTCCTGCAGTAGGTTTGCTTTTCTATGATAGAAAGGCAAATGTTTTAAAACTTGAACTTATTTATAATCTAATGTGCGTATTTATTTACCTGCAAAACCTGTATATTCGTTTTGACGGCATTGTTTATCATGGGTTCCAAAAATGCTCTTGCCGTGGGCTGGTTGAAAACTTCAAAATCGAGGTTAGGAAATCTTTTAAAGAAATTTTCTGGGCCACCCATCTCTTGAATGAAGGCATACGATACAGCATGGTGTTTTGCAAGAGTGATTATCGCATGTCTGTTAAATATTAATAGATCATTAATATCTTGAATTCTCAAACCTTCGGTTTCGTTTACTACAAATCGGAAAAATTACCGAACGGCATCTAAATTATGTTGATCCTGCTTATTCAACAGCGCGTAGCCTTTGTCGACGACCAAGTTTTCAAGAACTAACAAGTCGTTATCCCCATAATAGCATTTCGGATACATGTCCACAAGACCATCATACCTAATCCAACATTATAAACTTATTAATGCTCAATAAAATTCATACAAAAAGCAGTTGAATTTGTCCATACCCTTTTGATTTGCAGAATTCTTTAGCAGCTGGAATATATTCCATATAAAACCTGGATTCTTTCTCAAACAGCTTAGCTTCAGTCAGCATTTCAGAATGAGATGGATTGGATGTATGAGTTTTCACAAACAAGTTCAAAGACTGGATTGCCGGGTTTTTGAAGTTGATCGCAACATAATTTGCTTTACTACAAAATCCAACTCCCTGTAAATTTGAACTGTCAATGATGACCTCTGATACTTCTTCAACTATACCATTGGAACTTAGGATCTTCTTGTATTTCAGAGTGACTTCATCAGAAGCCTCCAAATCCTTGTTTTCTGGAGCTGACATTGTTGACATTGCTTTTTCCAGCAACAATACTACTTCGGAAGAAATATTGGAACAACTTTGATTTCGAGTATGATTCACAGAAAGTCACTAAACACTGGCGGTTGAGTACGTGGGTATATAAGATGTGGCTTTAAATTGGGATGATTTATCGCAAGATCATAAAAGAATGTCAATGTCATTATGCGTAGATTTTAACATTATCGTTATTTTTATCATACGCAAAATTTGTTAGTAAGGATGGTATGAGCATATGTAAAAGCCACCCATCTATGCTTATAAAACAAGAATGCGAAGAATCTGTATTTTCAGCATTTGTACCAATACAGTTTTTCAATCGTTGCAATTTTGTTTAGATACATGTCAGCATTTTCCCAGGCTCCTCTGCATTTTTCTTTTCATGAAATCATCATCATCATCACTACTTGTCCTTGATACTTTCGCAACTGCATCACATTTTCGGTTTGGCTATGACATTTTTTAAGCCATTTAATTAATCGTCTTACATTAAGATTTTTTAAGTTTTCTCAAGAAATACAAACTAATGTACAGGATTACGTGAGAACAACTAGAAATTCTGCTTAGGGCAAATCAATCATTTTACCACACATAATAAAAATTAAAACTTTGTCAGCGTGTTTGCTCACAGACCCACGCTTTAGAGTTGTTCGCGACGCCGCATAGCAACATGATAATATGCAATAATAATATTAGATACCATGAGTAGATCATCGTTAACATTTCACAATCGCTAAGTATAAAATTGATTTGTTCTTCAAAGCATATTGTTCTAAAGAGGCATTTAAAATCGCTTGCTACAACAATGCTGCAGAATCTTCTCAAGCAAAAAATACCCGACATTACATGACATTCTGAATATTTAAGCTTTACTTTATTTGTTTCAGTCCAAAGTAAAAAGTAAGTACAAAAGTAAAGTACAAACAAGTAAGTAATTTATTTGGAATAAACGTGTTAATTCACTATAATTTTGTCCAGCAGTACGAAGTCATCATCTGAAAAATGATCCAATCGTATACTAATATCCTGAAATGGGAAATTAAAATTTTAATTATCAATACTATTTCAATCAACAAAGTTTCACCAACGTATTCTTATATAATTATTAAGAATTTATTACGTGAATTCCAGACCCATCCAAGTAGCGTGTGTAGTTCACCCATTTCTCCCCACTTATAAAGTTCCAAGTCATCCCATCAAAAGAAATCTCTGCATTTATATTCTTTTGATACAAAGACAATGAATATGTTACGTCCTGAGGTTGTACTATGTATTTAATGAGACAACGAGTCCCACATTTTGCCCAAAATCCGACCTCTCCGTTCAAATCTTCGGAAGGGAAGTCAATACGTCCTGCTACGCAAACAAAATCACTAGGCGTTTCTTCATACCCTAAAAAGCAGTCAAACTCCCATCGTCCATTGTTTGGAATGTCATCTCTGATGTCTATTTCGACCCATTCCGGAGGTGGCGATGGGGAAGTGGAAACGGTTGTAGTTGTTGGTTGATTTGTGGTAGGAGAAGTTTCGAATGAAGTTGGCCCATCTGTAGTTGTTGAGCTAGGACTTTCTGTAGTTGTTGAGCTAGGACTTTCTGTAGTTGTTGAGCTAGGACTTTCTGTAGTTGTTGAGGTGGGAGCATCTGTTAGTGGATGCAAGGGGCATCGGAGGTGCTTTAGGTGTCGTAGGTGTTGGGCTTCCAGTAGTTGCTAGCTCACCATCAAGTACGATTTGTCAAGTAGAGTGTAATACTCCGGGGTAAAGCGATCCAATGTCACGCTGACTTCCTAATTGTAAATTAATTACAATTTTTTTAAATAACATTTTCATCCCGTTTCATTATTTAAGTCCTGTAAAGAAGTTAGGCTTACTTGTATTCCAGATCCAGATAGTTCTTTCGAAAACTCCACCCAGTTATGTCCAGTAATAATGGTTGTTACTCCATCGAACGAAATCATAGCATTAATATTAAGCTGATAGAATCTAAACGACATTTTCGTATCTTCTGGTTGCACTTGATAGTTTATTCTGCACACAGTGCCACACTTTGTCCAGAATCCAACTTCTCCATTTAAGTCCTCTGGTGGAAAGTTAACTCCATCTCCTTCAGAATTGCAATTAAAGTCACTTGGGACATTGGCATATCCTCTCAAACAATCAGTATCCCAACGGCCGTTGTCAGGTAGGTCGTCCTCGATGTCAATTTCTAACCGCTCCGAAGGGGGAGATGGAGAGGTAGATATCGGTGGATTTGTCGTAGATAGGTCCCCATTCACTACAATTTTGTCCAGCAAAGTGTAATAGTCGGATGCAAAGTGTTCCAATGTTACAATGACTTCCTAAAATCATCAGCAGAAATCATATTTTAAAATTTAATTTATTTCTACCCTGTTGACTTCAGAAATAACTGATTTACACGTATTCCAGAGCCAGTCAACTCATACGAAAATTCCACCCAACTGTCCCCAGAAATAATTGTTGTTTCCCCATCAAAAGAAATCATAGCACTCAGTTTCATCTGATAGAATCTAAGAGATATTTTCGTGTCTTCTGGTTGTACTTGATATGTAATTTTACACACAGTGCCACATTTTGTCCAGAACCCAACCTCTCCATTTAAATCCTCAGGTGGAAAGTTAACCCCACCTTCAGAATTGCAAGAAAAGTCGCTTGGGAAATCAGTATATCCTAGATCACAATCAAAGTTCCACCGTCCATCTCCTGGAATGTGGAACCTTGTGTCTATTTCGACTGTCTGTTGACATCTCGCAACAGGTACTAATATGAATACTCCACAACAAAATAGGAACCACCTCATGGCACGTTCGACAACTGTATATCCTCAAAATTTTAGCTTTCTCCCAATCTATTTTCCGTGTTTCTGCAAAAGCGTGATAAATGTCTTTTGCAAATGCGGAATAAAAAGTGTAGGTTTAACGCAAAAAGAATTCGGAAATCACACAAGTAGATAAGTGCCAACAATCAGATACAATCAGCTTCGTTGTTTCTTGATGAGTATAGTACAATCAGTTTTGATATGTTTTTGTTTCATATCTTCATCATGATTCTCATTGCCAAATGCAGCACAATCAGATGTTGTTAATGTTGAAGATAAGGAGATAATTAAATTGGGAGTGCATGTGTCAAGTTATCAAATTAGTTTCCAGCCATGTGATGTACGTTGCTCTACTAAATACAAAAGGCTAATTCAGCAACCCCTGAACGGTTAAAATTAGAAAAGGAGAGAAATTACTAGATGTGTGATTTTATTATCACAAGTTTAATACGTTTAGAATGTATTAAATTTTATTTTATTTTTCATTCGAAACTATCATAAATTCTACCACGAGGAGCATAACTACCTATGTACCCGTATTGCCAGTCTTTCAGACAAGTAGTGCCAGACATCAGGATGAAAGTGGGCAGGTATGCAGGATTATGTAGAAGCCAATTATTTAGTTGCAACTCTTTCTAGTAATACAGTTTGCAACTGAACTTAAATGTATGTATGATTAACAAACTACAACAGTCAGGACCAAGGTATTAATTGCTTATGTATGAAATAATTTTATTATTTATACATGTAACATTGAGTTAGATCAAAATTAACAGCCAACTTCGAATGGCAATGAACAACTTCCCCAATAATGTTAAACGAGATTACATTTGTAGCTAATGCGCTCATTGCAAATGACCTACAACGGATATATTTTTATCGTCCCTCAAAATTCTTTATGCTGCCACCTTAATTTCACATATAACACTATATTTATCCGTACACTTGACATCAACCCAACCACACGCCATAGAATTGCATGATGTGCGAATACAGTTATAGTCATCCTTTCCTATTGTTGGATTCGTTCCAAACGGAGACCAGCTAAAATACGTCAAATTCTTTCCAGTATTAACAGAAAAGAATACGTCTGGAGTCAAAAGATCGATCCCATCAATCCAAGACCAACGGTAGCCATACTCTCCAGATGTGTAAGGCTCCACTACATCATTCTGAGCTTGACTTTCCAACGTAGCTATTCTGTAGCCTGCTGCTTGGCATGTGGAAATAGCATCTTGGAACGTTAGATTATCAGATCCTGGTCCTTCGATTGGTCTCACAAATATTTTTCCTTCAACAGTTCCCAGCATTTCGAAACCAGCTTGGATCTGAATTGGAGATGCTGCAGAAAACCCTATAAAGAAAATTTTTAATATATAACTAAGTTATCATTAAAGATAACTAGAGCCGGTTAACCGTAAACTGTAAAGCAGCCGTACGCATTAACGCATATATTACAATTTACCTAACTGTCTTAGCAGACCTACGGTCTGCTCAACACTAGGTTTGGTAATAAGTGTACCATATGATTTAACATTCGGAAGTGTACCGTGGGATTTAGCATAAGGGAGTTTAAATTTGGATTTAGCATTCGGAAGTGTACAGAGGGATTTAGCATACGGAAGTTTAAATTTGGATTAAGCATTCGGAGGTGTACCATGGGATTTAGCATACGTTTAATAAGATTTCAATGCTAAATCCCATCTTAAAATTTTTCCAATGCTAAATCCCATCTCAAATTTTTCTCTAACGCTAAATCCAAACAATTAAATCATTTCCATGCCAAATCCAAATAAAATGTAATCAACTTTAACGTTGAAAATCGTATGCTAAATCCTTTTACATGGGAAATCGTATGCTAAATCCTTTTACATGGGAAATCGTATGCTAAATCCTTTTACATGGGAAATCGTATGCTAAATCCTTTTACATGGGAAATCGTATGCTAAATCCTTTTACATGGGAAATCGTATGCTAAATCCTTTTACATGGGAAATCGTATGCTAAATCCTTTACATGGGAAATCGTATGCTAAATCCTTTTACATGGGAAATCGTATGCTAAATCCTTTTACATGGGAAATCGTATGCTATATCCAAACGAACATATTTTCACGGTAATGCTAAATCCTTCAGTGGATTTAAAAACAGATAGTATAGTATTATAATCATATGCCCCAATTTTTTCTTCTAAATCCTATATAGAAACTGTTTCAATGCTAAATCCTATCTAGAATTTCTTTTTAATGCTAAATCCTATGTTGAAATTTTTTCAATGCTAAATCCTCTTACATGTGGTTTCAATGCTAAATCCTTTGTAGAATTTTTTTCAAATGCTAAATCCTTTCTAGAACTTTTTTTCAAATGCTAAATCCTTTCTAGAATTTTTTTTCAAATGCTAAATCTGTTTACATGTGGTTTAAATGCTAAATCCTCTTACATGTGATTTTTCCAATCCTAAAACCTCTTACATATGATTATTATTATAATGCTTTACTATTTTTTCCAATGCTAAATCCATTTACATGGGAATTCGTATGCTAAATCCATTTACATGGGAATCGTATGCTAAATCCAAGGGGGACAACATGTTCTCGGTAATGCTAAATCCTTCAGCGGATTTAAAAGAATCATAGTAAGAAATATTATTGCTATTTTTCATCCACTGCCATCAGTTGCAATTGCTAATTTATTCATTGAAATGTTTTGTGTCTGCTGACGATTTACAACGAGAAACTTTAGCCGCATCAAATTACTGTTGAACTTGAATCCAAACATTTTTTGATTGGTGGCTGAGAAAATTATCATTTTTTTTCTTCTCTCCGGAGATGATGTGCCATCGCCATCCATTTTTCCATAAAAAGTGGACGCTTGTCAGTAACACCGGGAATGAGTGAAGTGAGATGCGTATTATTAGTTTGCCTCTGCTCAGTTCTCTGAGCATGATAAGGTGTCAGCTACATGCACACATGTCTAGATAGTCTAGATAAGTATTAAGATGAGCGGATTGCATAGTTGGCATCAACATCATCATCTTCTTCATCATGATTTTTCCCATTTGGCCACCCAAGATACGGGCCGTGTGGGCCACCCAAACGGATCCGAAAAGGACAAAAACACTAAATAGACGCTAATGAGCCTGGCAGACTTGATATGAACTGAAAAGAAATGAGCTTGGCTGCCTCGCTGGTGATGATTACGACATACATATAATGTATATCTGATGTGTTATTAGTTATTATTCTTCTTGAATGCCGGTGTTTCAGAAACGTGAAGCCAATAGAAAGTGGGTAAAGTGTTGAAGTACATTATACAATATGTGCATTCATTCATATACCCTCTGTTCTCTGTGAAGGAAACACAATGGGCAAATAATGATCATGACTTGTTCGCTTATAAGCTGCAATTGTGTGTGGATGAATTTATAGGAAAAAATACGAGAAAAGGATGGAAAATAGAAGACAGTTTGTAATGGTAAATGAGAATACACATTTTCAATCTGCTTTCCCATACATTCATAGCAGCTAATATGTATTACATTACGTGCCCGTGTAGATAAATGTACGTATATGTAGCTGCCAACTATAATCTGTACAAAGTCAGAAAAAGAACATTATCATGATCAGGAATTTATCTATTACACACCTTCCTTGCATACTGAAAAAGAACATCCTCTCTAGTGTAAGTGTAACTCGGTCTCCTCATCGTTCCCTTCCAAGAAAGATGTATGATGCATGCATGCATCTAGAATATGTAGGAGAGCATGCATCTGGAATATGTATGCACATGAAACAGAGAAAAAAGAAGTAGTCAAGCCAGCAATGTAGTTAAAATGAGTTGAGTGTTGAGTGAGTGAAACCCACTTGAATTCCCTTTCCTGAAATACACATAGTAAAATTCAATCGGCCAATGTGGTTGCTTGGCTCCGCCTGTCTACCTCGAAGGCGGCCCATCTGCGTCAATTGACCTGTCAAACATGCTAACTTCCCCCCACTCGTTGATTCGTTATTCAACAAACTAACTGGCCTGTTTCTTCTTGTAACACATCACGTTTTTTAACAAAATCGTTTGCTCACTCACTCAGTCAGCTCTGAGATGATCATGCTAACAGGAGCTGAGATATGCACAGCAGATTGCCTTTCATGCGAAGAAAAGGTTTGCAACCAGAAAGCAGTGTGTGGAGTGGCATGCATCATGCAAGTCGTTTCTTACAGCACACACTGATCGACTTCTCTCCTTCTTACATAAGTTAATACTGTTGAGGCTTACAACTTTTCTAGCTAAAAGATTGGTAAATATTAAGAAAAAACCATTTGAGGTAGTTAAGCGCAGAAGTCGCATCGAAACTCGGCACCACGATGCATTGGTTCCCATTCCCGTATTGTGTGCAGAATACAACTGCAAAAGGGCAGAACTGAATAAAAACGCTACATAAAAGTCGTATTCGTTTGTATACCTGTTTCCTGAACAACTTTTAAGTTATTTTAATAAATAGTGCTCGTTCTTTTTTTCCAATGCCTGTATATATCGCACTCCATGAATGCATGCTTGCTGACAATACGCATGGATATAGCAATAAAGCATTATTTCAATCCAACCTGGTTGATCTATCATTACTTAGATTACATGAGTCAAACTTTTCCCTCACTCACAACAACACGCTTACAATAGCCAAGGGAACAACAAGCAAATTCTTGCTTTTGCAGGCAGCCTGTTAGTTAGCCAACAATATTTCTCGACTCTTTATCCCATGTAAACATGCTTAGTTAGAATGCAACAAAAACATAATATATACAATAGCCATAAACATTAGCCATCCACTTTTCGCTTATTTTGGTGTAGATTGCATGGTGGTGCTGTAACTACTTCCAATCCAGCTGCAAGTACATAACGAACTGCCGTGCAAGGCTTGTGGACTGCCGTGTTTACTTCTGCCGTTCCTCATTCCCACAGCACAACTAAAACTCAACTGGCTCAAGTCAGATTTGATACCTTGGAGAAGTTGGAGAGGCTTGTTTGTCGGTACTTTTTTTCATTTCAGATATCATATCACATGCCCTATTGTATATCCATGTTATACATGTAGCGAGATACCCACATTTATACAACCCTGACTGAGAGAGCAACCACTAAAAATCTAAACATGTATCATGTAGAGTATTTGAAAGTCATACAGAAATGAGCTGACTTAAAAGTTGAAAGTGAGGCTTACTCTCTACTTAACACCGTGCTCACTGCTACCACTTCTACAAATGTAATGCTGCTCCGATGTCTGCAAGAATAATACATATAAAGCATCTGAAAATTTCTTTTGTAGTGTGGCATGGGTGAACGTAAACTACACGTTAGTAGTACTGACACAATACATACATCTTCGCACTTAGGTAATATGCTTTAAATGTTGATTCTATGAAATTTGTTCGTCGGCTTCTTTTGAGCGTATTGTACAATGTGTTTCTGCGGTTACTTTTGTATGTGTGTGTGAGTGCGAGCGTGTGTGATAAGAAGTCTTTCCAGAGTCAAACTGGATGTTGAGCAGAGTGAGTTTAGCTTGACTTCGGTCGGTTCAACCAATCTAACAATCCTTTCAATGTATTGCTCCTCGAGGAATCATCATCTCAGGGAATTTTACTTTGACTAAAGCCCCTTTGAATGATAAACCACTGCTGACACCTCAAAAATAACACCTCTTCCCAACCAACGTCAGCACTTTTCCAACACTGATCTGATATCCGAAGGGACTCAGGGATACCTGTGCACAGTGTGTAGTGAGATACTAAAACTTGGGGAATGTTTTAATACATCCATGTGTACTTATCTCGACAACGTGAGGCAGCACCAAACATTTACCTCCAAAGTACCTCCGACAGTACACTCAGCAAGTCACGATAAACGTCCTGAGGATAACACTCCGACTCGAGGTTTTTTAAAACCATGGAAAGTGTCCTAACTGAAGTATTGACGTTGTTGGTAAATTGAGCTCATTGACATTTCCTACCAGATGAATCACTTGAGTACTCCTACATTCTTGACGTTTCTGTTCATACGTATTTTGGACACTAGCGAGAAGCGTCTGATTTAGAGTTCCAATGAGTGAAATTACTGTCATCATTTGAGCGTCATCAAGAAATCATCTTAGCGATGAGTAATACCCCTTCCGAAGAATAAGTGTTTCTTCCCAGCATATCAGAGTTGACTTGTGGAGTTTATTATCACAATACAGGAAAGACATTTTTCCGGTTATTGACTATCGGCAATGTAACTCAAGTTGCTGCCTACTTAACATTTTAGTGGAGCACTTACGTGAAGAGGTGATGAGAGATCAAATGGTCTTCAACGAATCACATACAGAACTATGATTTGGTATCATTCGTAGGATTTTGATGTAGTTGGAACTGTGAGCGTAAGTGAATCTTAAGCCCGCCCACACATAGCTCCCCGTGTTAGAGAGCATACCGTAAAGAAGTCAGCTCATTATATAAGAAGTGTAGCAGTCCGCACCGTGCTCGTAGGCAGTCATCACCTCCAAACATTTATTTCAGTGTTGTTTAATGTGTGCGTTGTTGCAAACGGATCTGACTGACTGAGGGCTTTTTGTATCGTTCCTCACTCCTCATATTTATTCCCTATCCTTCATCAGTCAGTTGTATTCCAATTGTCCTCAATCAAACGTCATAGCGTTGACAGATATATCATCATCGTCATCATCATCATCCGTCTTATACCAATTTCAGTCACTGTCAAGTAAATATATGCGGCTTGTCGCTCCTCCGCTGCTGCTCTACCAACCACTTCAATTTTCTAGTGTAAGGAATTACCGAAAACCCAATAATATAGCAGCTCACTTGTATCATCCACTGCTGCCACTTGTCTGATAGTAAAAAGGTGACTCTGTTTTGCTATAACGTGTCAGTCAGTTCCTCACTGCCTGTATGACTTGTCAACACCTAACTCAAGTGTGGTGCTTGTGCAAAAAAACAAAGTTATTTTGTGACTCTATCTGGCTAACCTCTGTTTTTGCACGTTTTTTATATTATGCAAAACCCAGAAAAAGTTTTAATTCAATGACCGATGACTAGTGAAAAAATATGTTGTGATTGTTTAAGAATAAAGTGATCAAATATCACGTGGGGAACAGTAACTAAGAATAATTGCATTTTTTTTTGAAAAATTGAATTGACTAGTGAATCGGAACTAGGGTGTTGCTATATGATTGTAAAACACAAGTTTTCAAATTCACACGAACGGATACTTAACTGCTTTTGGATTGGGATTTTTATATACTCACACTTTTTTCATGTAATTATCAATCTCGTAAAAAATTTGAACTCGACTTTTATTGTGGCTTATGTGCTCATTGTTTCACATCGACCCGGCAATCGTGGGTTAAAAACGTGAGGACAAAAAAGCTGTATTGGAAGATTAAAACTATCAAGTCATTTCCCGGATTCACCCATTTCAACAAGTTTGCTGAGGATACAGAAAAAAACCAATTTTGTCTCAACTCCCTCCAACGCATGAGAACAAGTTTAGACTTTGGTGTTGATTTTTTTTTCACTCTAGCCAAATAAATGATTTATATACGGTTAAAAATAATCCATGTTGGCATTTTTGTGCACTTCATGATTGGATGAGTTCATGAAACTAATGAAAGAAGTGATTGAGTTTTTTTTGCTCCACCTTAAACAAAGGGTTAAAAAGATGTTTTGAATTGTAAAACATCCTGTGCAAAAGTAATTTCTTGAAAAGGGCAACGATTTGCATGTTATTAATTGTAAATTGTGAAACTGCAAGTTTTGGAACAGAAGTTTGTGACTTGTTTACGTGACTCTGAGCAAAAAAAGTTCCGATTTAGAATAGCCCCATGTCATCACCAACATCCATTCGAGTGGAGTACTTGGTTGATTTCATTTGTCAGAGAAGCTATTAGTAACGCTGCGAGTCCGTCATTGTACAAGTTCCTATGGGTAACATAACACCAATGCGTTTGATTCTATTGCTTTGCTTGAAATCAAACTGAGACTATAAAAACAGCATACCAAAGCAAAGTCGGCACTTGTGCCTTCCGTAAAGGATAAAGATTTTAATTAGATCTTTGAGAGTTCACTGCAAACATGCCGTGCACTGAGGCATAAAATGAGACATCAGATTTTCTTGAGCTAATCGATGCTGTGATGTATGCATAATATTATTTGAAGGTTGAACGTTAAATTTCAATCGTTCGGGGTTGTATTACCGAATACAAATTTAGTGGCTGATGTGTGTCGACCCCGTACGCATTAAAACTGAAAATCAAACAGTTCAGACGTAATACCCAAGCGTGAAACTTATCAAGGCTTGTTTCCCCCGACGAAATTCAATGTAGTCCCTGTACGTTTAAAGTGACTTTAGTTAGTGACCCAAAGTTTTGTGCATTAACAATAGGAAATAAAGTTACAATGAATGTGGGTTTATAGATAGTAAATTATTGTTAAACTCAAACAATTGATGCATCACAAACCAATATACTATTACGGAAGTGAAGAGGAGGGTCCACCTTTAAAGTTTACCCCTTCCTCCATTCCCTTTGCAATACTGGCAAGTGGTGAGAAGATCTCCCTAACCGAACAAATGTGTGAGGCAAAAATGGAACAGGAACCTGCTGAGAGTGACAAAATTGAAGCAAAGTCACCTCCACCACCGCCTCTACCTCCAACAACTATACTCTCCAGTCATTGTAACAAAAGCCTACACAATCATCTCGGAAAAATTCAGCCGTTGACACCAAACAGTCAAGATGATGAAATGTCATCAGATGATCTGATTAGTGTAGGTGGAAGTCCGTCTCCTTCTCTAACTTCTCCAGATAATCTCTCAAGAGCCAACACCGAGGACTGTTGCTCCGAAGACGAATATTTCAGACCCTTGAAAAAACTCAGAATGCTTCAGGTATGACATTGTAACATTTTTATTTCTTTGAATATAAATTCTATAAATAGGAACTAGGTTAGGTATAGGAGTTTCGGGTTAACAAATAAACAATTTCTCGTGTTAAAGGATCTTACTTGGAAAAATGAAAAGAATACCAGAAAGCATCAATTGCGTCTAGGTTACTACGTATATAGTATCATTTACTCCAGATATTTGTTGAAATAAGATTCCAATTTTTCCGGATAAATATTCTTGACTGCAGTGGTAGTTCAAATGATTGAGTTCAACAGCCTTGATTCATACTTGTGTGTCACAATCTGTAATCTAATATCATCGTCGCTGTGCAATCATATACTGCCTGCACCCCACTACCCTAGGCATTTGCAGTGTATACAGTCGACGAATCGAAAGGGAAACCGATAGACAAAGCCAATTTCGTCCCACAGTGCAACTCCCACGTTATTTATTTTGGTTTATAATGAGATTACTTATTTACCAGCAGAAACCGGCAGTATATTAAGTAGACAACATTTTAATGGCCAAATTTATAGCTATATCGTCCAATCCAAGTCTCAGTCACCATGTAGTTTCCTCAACCTTGCATTTTTAATATTGCATTGCTAATATTGCCTTTTTTCGCAAAACTGAAAGTTTTCCATGAATTGAAATTTTGATTTTTATCTCTGGTAGAGAATCATGAAAATTGAGAAAATGGTGAAAATTAGTATTTCATTTTAAAAAATTATCCGAGTCAAAACAAGAATTAATTGCGTAAGTAAATAAGTGACTAATTTTATTTGGATTTTTTTCATTCAGGTTGAGTCTCCAAGTCAATCATCGTCTGGAGTAAAGTCCTTTTCCATTACTGATATTCTAAGTCATAAACCTGCAAAAAGCAGCAATGGTGGAGCAATCCATAAAGACTGTAGTGCTAGTGCTGCCAATGCTGGTCGACATCCTGAAAACGTCGCTCAGCAGAGGATAGTTCGCCCATGGGATGCCCAAAACCAAAATAAAACAAATGGGAGGCGAAACTCATCCGATTCGTCTCCATTAGATGCTTTATTTCAGATGACATCGAAGACATTTGAAGGACTCAATGGTCATCACGAAAACTCAGGTAAATAATTAAACTTTTGTTTACTCAACTCTACTGCTTTTAAAAGCTTTGCTGAAGTTTGTCATATTTCCGCCAACCTGAGATGATAGCGAGACAATTAATTAGATATTCTGCATTCTGCTCCAATTTCTGGTTAGTAGCCTTTGCTCTCGCTTTTATTCAATTGCCAAACAGAGTGAACGTGGGCTAATGAAGTGTTCTCCTGCATCATGCAAGCTTCTGGTAGAAAGTAGGTATATTTGGTTTGTAATAACAAGGTTTGAAGAAGCGGACATGCATGTCATCCTCAAAGTTTCATGAATTTTCAATATTTTTCTCTTCCTTTCAATTCAACACAATGCAATCCCATTGAATTGGCTAGACTTGTGTACAACTGACGATTTTTTTGTATTCGCGATTGATAGTGTATAGAAAGGGAATAAGAAAAAAATATGCATACCTATGGAGCATCATGTCTAATTAAATCATGCAGATTATTAATTGTCTCGGTCTAGTTACACATCCAATAATTAAATTAGAAAGGAGGACCAAGACTGCACGACTGAGTGAGTACATGAGGGCTCAAAGGAAGGAGAACAAATATAACGCGACGTTAATAAAAGCCCTTTTTCATTTGATGATGTCGTGGAAAAAAAGAGCAACAGAAGGAAAGCATCTGGACTGACTGACTGAGATGACTACATTTAAAACTCACATGCATGATGAATGTGGGTTCCTTTCACAACTGTACCACACTGTTCTTTTACATAATTTTTTTGCTGATGGCAAAAGAAATGATGATGTGAGGTCGACGAAAAAATGAATGCGTGAGTTTATTGCGTTCATTGAGATTCATATGACTTATTTTTTCATTGTCAAAACTAAGAGTTTGTGAAGACACCCAGCATGAAAAAAGTATGTCTTATGTAAATGCATTGTGTTTACTATTAGGGAAACGAGCACGAACGATACAAACCTTAATGATAATTTCCGGATATGTATTCGTTTGTGTGTTTTTCTCATGTTGATTAGCAGACTGCTATGTTTACGTGTAATTTGGGGGAATTCAAATTTACTTTTCAACTGCAATTCCTTCTTAGAATTATAATGTGAACCTTTATCCCTTTAACAACACAAATACCTTTAATTAGACAAAACCAGCAATGTGGTGTGGGCAATGCTGGAATGAGGAATATATTGTCAAGTCATAAGTATTATAGTTATTGCTTCGTACCACCAGACTCGAGATATTGACAGCAGTAAGCTTGTGCTCTGTAACTACGGAAGGATAAAGTACCACTGCAGATTTTAATCAAGGGCATTGAAAAAACTGACTACACTCTTAGACTTTCAAATTTGAATAGGAATCGTTGAAATGTGTAAAGTCAACAGCAGGATAGCGTAGTAGTAGTGTTGCAAACAAATGAAGTAGAAAAAACGGAAACCCGGGCGATAAACGGTGAAAAATTACCAAAAGGGTATATACTCCGAACATCCATGACAGAACTAGCATTGAAGACGAGGGAAAGAAATAGGAAAAAAGATTTAATGCATGCTTTCACAGTTGGATATTTTACTCATATGCTCGGCAACTTCACTCAGCCCGTATGGATTGCTTCCAGGCAGTTTAGCAACTAGACTTATAGCAGCCATGCTATAGTGGTAGTAGTACAGTACTACCCGATGATAGCAGCAGTGACAAAAAACCCCAAACAGCAAAACTTAACCCTTTACTTCACTCTCTCATTGTAAGAGCTGAAGAGGAAAAGGCAGTTTGTTCTTTTAAATCTATGCACCAGCCAACTATATAATATATTTATGTAAGCATATAAGAATTCTTTAGGCTCACACCTACTCTTTATTCTTGCTTCGACTGGAATATTTTTGAAGTTTTCCCGTTCTCTCCTCTCTTTTTCTGTAATACAAATATCATATGAAGCAAGTTTGGTATTTGCGTGTCGAGTATTTTGTATAGGAAATATTCGCTTCTTGTTGTAAGACCGCAGACTCAGGTTTAACCTCAAGAAGGAAGGGGCCGGTCAACTCCGATTTTTCTGTTTTGTAGAATCGGTATATTCACAGATGCCAATTTATCACAAGAGCGAAATCTGACACGAGGCTAACCATAGATCCATTTATCATCCCGAAGGACTGATTGATTGTATGCGGGTGTGCACAAAGAAAGTAGGAAGCATTTCGTGCCAGTATGCAATTTTGCCTACTATTTTTTCATATATTTATGAAGTATAATTTACTGTATATAATGATAATAGCCATAATAAACTAGTAGGGCCGCACCTCTGAGTAAACGCTGGTTTCGCTGCCTTCTTTATGTATCCGTTGTTGACACAGTCGTCTTAACCTCTAGCATTCTATTTTGATCTTTGTGTACGCGCATGCACTCTCAAATTGTATTAAATGGCTTTGTTCGATGGATGGATGTCTCAACCATCTATAATGCTGTTACAAAGAGGTGATCACAAGTGTGAGTGATGTTTAACGACCCGTTTGAAATTGTACTTTAGACATGCATATATTATTATTATATTTATTGGACATATGCCGAAATTCCAATTTTTAAGTGTCGGTCGTATTTATATTGAAACTTGTGTACTTTTTAAAGCTACTCTTCAAACCTTTTTTATTTAAAGCAAAGTGTGTGTGTCGATATCTGCACGCTTGAAAATGTGGACATATCCCTCTGTACTTGCACAAACAGACACACTCGTACAGTGATGAGTATTTTAATGGTCGTAAAATTAAAAGATATGATTATTTCAACCTGACAAGGGAGAGAAAGGAACACGTGGACAGATCAGAGTGTAGTCATAAAACCGCAAAAGAGACTTCATTGTCTGTCAACACCATCTCCAATGCTTTTCAAGGAAATCATCATCAGCCCTCGTCGTAAAATGGATAAGCGAGGAGAACCATAAAGTCATTGAATTAGAGGAGGGCTTAAATAAGTCTCATTAAAGTTCCTTCATTCTTTCTTCCTACAGCAGCACATGCATTGGAACGTACGAGCGTGCATATATAGTACAGAGTATCGATTCCAACAAGTACACATGGGAAGGAACGGTATGAGGGAGTAAGAAAGGAAAGCAGAGTCAAAGCCGACGGCAAATTGCTGTGATGACAGAGAGTTAAAACGCAGCTGTTGTGAGTTAACATTTCAAACGATTAACGTGAACATGTTGACGGCAGTGTTTCCGTTTAGAAAATATCACCCAAGCAGGCAAGGCAAAGCACCCAGCCAAATGAAATGAAAAAGGCAACGGAGAGGTACTAAACACATAGAGGTAGTTATTCTTTCACATAATATAATGCTTACACATTATGACATGAGCAGAGAATACTAGTCGCATAGTGGAAGTCGCTTCCTTGCTCTCCGAAATTTTTAATGCTTTGCCATAATGAATCTAGAAGAAAAGTGAGTTTCTTACTACGAGGAAGGAATAAACTTGAGGGCTCATACTGCCCCGCTCCATGGCTTGCACTGCACTGTGGATAAAACATTGATCCAATCAATAGTGATTTCAACTCTTCCCTTTTTCCCATTTTACTATTCAGGCTGAACACGGAGCACAATCAACATACACTGTGTTTGTTCAAAACATGGGAAAATTCAAATGGCGAAGAAAGTAAATTGGAAGCGGTGAAGAGGTCATAATGTAAATTTAGATTTCTGATTAATCTTAAAGCCATTACGAAACGCAGAGGATGCGAGTCTTCCTCAGTGTATGTGAAGAAAGTAGATCTTTTATAATGATTCTAATGATCAACGAAGTGGAAAACTTTTTCCGTTCCTCCCTTCCCCTCTCTACATAATTTACTTGACTAAACTTTTAGTACTAACCCAACGAAAAAGGGATTCTTGTTCGTTGTCGTTGCTAAAATCTCACTGCTAATGATGAGCTGACAACAAGATAGGAAACTATTCCAAGAAAGTCTTTCACAAGAAAATAATGGTAACCTAATATCACTCAACAAGATTTCAAAATGTGTACTTCCATGCATACTTACACAAGCATGTCCTTGCTTCACTGTCTCTCAAAAGTTGGGACTCCGCACAATCTTTAACTAATGCAAATGACATCAATTTTTTTCCGCTCCCGTTTGCTTGCATTCCTAAAAGACAACAAGTCGGTTTTTGGGTATGTTCCTAGAATTTGACATGATGCTGCTCTCCACTTTAAATGCTTATTACAATTTTACTTCTCAAATCAAACGCTCCGTAGATCGCATAGTGATCTTCTGGTGTGGGTTCTACTCCACTTTTTCATCTCGCTACTTCCCTCACTTCCTTCTTATTACACACAAGTCCACGACGAGTTTTCTGACACTCATTTTGTCAGTTTGTAAATATGCCTTCAGTTGAACATCCTGGATATTCTTGTCGTTCTGTTATTTTCACGTTACATATCTAGGATTTCCACTTATCATTACGATGTATATGCGTATGAGCCGGCATTACTAATTCTAAGCTTCCTCCTTGCTACATTTCTCCGCATTGATGAGACGTAACTGCGCCATCAAGGTAAAAAATGTGCTTGATATCTTCGTCTGAATAACATGAGCGCCAGCGCGACATACACATCTTTCGAACACATACAAGAAACAAGCTTAGGCATATGGCCATAAATACGAGCTTCTGTCATACTCTTTCCATAGCAGACGTCACATGTTATCGTAAGGATAGTTGGAAGAAGGTCAATCTTACATCTTGTGATGAGTCATGCGGATGCTCACTCAAATTAATCTTGTTTCATCTTGAGAAGTCGTCACCCTATTTCACTTCTGATTTGACTTGACCGATTTTCATGCTGACAGACAAGGTGAAACGGGGTGATAACGATGACAGTCATTTTACTGCTTCTACAGTGAATCAATTCCCTGCAAAGTTGTGCCAGTGATGACTCTAATGAATGACATTGAAAGTTCTTATGTAGTTACTAATACGAATGATAAGACTCGTACTCGTATCACTAAATTAGGCAAGATTCGATAATATTTCAGTGTAAGACTATTGAAAGCTATGAGGAATCTAAAAAAGATTCCAAGAATTAGTAACTTTTTAGTATCATCATCATCATCATCTTGGTGAATCTGAGGTTGAATTCCCAAGAATCTCAATGTCGGAAAAGCAGAAATTGCTGGAAGATCAAAAAGGCAGCAAATGAAAAGATTGTTCACTTGTGTAGAAAATCATTTCTTTTGTATGCAAGCATGGTTGTTGTAGGGAGAGGGTCGCGCGAAAAGGCAAAAGTAATTGCCGATTTTCTTGTTCGTATGTCTTCAATTGAGGGAAAACCGCTTAGCCATATCATGAATATAATACACGTGTATACATTACACAAAATATCTTTTCCTTCCCTCATACTATCCACTGAAAAGGAGAGTGTTGAAGAGGGAGGACTGGGCTGAATCAGTACACAAGAAAAGGAGATGCCGGCAAAGACGTATTAAAAGGGAGCGAAACCGATTATGTAATATACATATCTGTTTAATGCACTAATACTTGTAATTACAGTTTTCCTCTGATCTGACTCCTGTATGGTATACCGTGCCGATAGCATTTATCTGCTTGCTAACTCTACCATATATTTTACGATGAGTACACTTATTGGATCAGTGCTGCTGTAGCCACGATCATAATAACTGTAACCACAGAGAGAATGATACAACGGCAACGTCATCATCATCATCATCAGCTTCTACGTTTTTAATACATGCCACAATATAATCCAAAAAATTACGAGGTTTAACTAGCTGCTGAGAGACAAGTGTAGTTGCAGTTGGCAGTTATCGTAACGTAACCGTAACAATGGAAAAAGGAAAAATTAGAGATGGAAAGCAACCCATTGAGAATTCCAAGTTTAATTTTGGACATTCATAAGAAAGGGACTATCCGGCTATCCCATTTTGTTTCTTAACATCCAGAAGTGGCAGTGGAGTACATTAATTTGAATTGTAATGAATATTTTCCTTGCTCCTAAATTACACAAACATTTTTATGGTAATGGTAAATGGGGTCAATTTTGTTTCATGTCTGCTTTGCTATTTTCTACGAACTATCTTTTTCCCTCAAATATATTTATTCAGGACGGGTTAGCAGTTAGCAATAAGCCATTTTCGATGCCATCACCTCTCAAAGCTCGTCTTTTATGAGAGACTACCAAATAGGTTGCATTCAAAATACTACATTACAAATTTCTCACGAACAGCTCCAGAATGTATTGCATGCTCAATCGATAACAATGATGCGTATAAAAGGAAGCCTTCCAAAAAGAGTGAGCGAACAAGGGATAATTTAGCATGCTTACACTAGATTGAAAATCACGGCAATTTGACAGTCCATACCGGGAGCATATGTATAACATTAGTTTCGTGAAATGTCTCCTCTGACGCTACTGCACTGTAATAATAATTCATAGGAAGGCTGCATCCTACATATAAAAGGGACAGTGAGGTAGAGATGGGCAACTGTAAACTTTCATTGCTCCACGGTACTGCACACAGGATGCGTCTGGGGGAAAGTGAATGAAAAAGCAAAACTATCAAGAGGTGCTCGTAACACCATTTTCCGTGCTTAGTCGAGTGTCTAAAATGGTCTCTGGAAAATCATTTGTCACGACTACCCGGGTGCAAAGTTGATAACACTCAATGTAATGCGTGTTGAGCAAATGTATGCGCACATTAGTTTATTCACTATATAGAATGAACGGGTAAAAATGTGTATTCCTTTATTTATTGTGGTACTTGGTTGATAGTTGCTACACAAAATAGTGGTTATTAGAAAGCTCTGCTCCTTTTGAGACTGTGACAACAACTGCTTGACTAATAAATGTCATTGTACTTACAGTGGAACGAACAAGTCATCAGCGTGAAGAGTTTTGTTTACAGATATCAACCTTTTCTTGGGAAACACTGGTTGGAAAGTGAAAGTACACGAGGAAAGAAAGAGGGGACAATATTGATTGTCATGATATGATTGTGTGTAACACGATCAGCGATACAAATGCTTTATGGATGCGTATTAGTATATTGATTGGATAAAGAAGGTGATGATGGTACGAGCTTTTCTTTGGGAGTGAGTACAAGCATACAAGCCTTTTCTTCTCACAGCCTGTTTGCTGGCAAGTTTGTGCAATGCAGTAGTTTTGATTTTCTTTGAATCGAGGATAGTAATAATTCAGGGAGAAGACAGTTGCCATATATTTCTTTTCTCGTTCCTTTGTAACCAATATAATAAATAGATGCATGCAGCTATAATATTATATAGCTGAAATTTTTGTAGACACAGCCGTGTTTCATTTAAGTAGCGCCCTCAGAAAATTCCAATTACAATTGGAATTTATATATCCTAACCCATTTGGCTTTACGAGAAACCGTTTATCCCAATATTGACTTTTTCCACCTCGTTGACTGCTTCTCTTCGATCATGGTGTGATATTTCATCGTTTCTGAACAATGTAAGATACAAAGTGGTGTTGGAGCTGGAGGAACACTGACGATGACTAACGTAACATTGTGTCCTTTTTCCTAGCCTAGTTTCCCTTTTACTTTTTCCATGTGAGATGGGCATTAACACGCGTGCTTTTGCAATTCACTTTTGGTTGGGTGGACACTTCCTTCCTTCGACAAATCTGGCTGCATTCGCCACTTCAAGGAACGAAGTAAAAGGAAACATTTTACCAACATTCAACATACTTTTTTACGATAAAAAATGTACATATCTTGAAGTTTATGGATTGGAGAATGCATTATCATTTGCATTTTATCCTAAGTGACTTTTACTTTGTGGAAAATATTGAGAGAAATCTAGTTTATTAAGTGTCAATGTTCTGAAAAGAAAAATTTTGACCACCACACACGAAATTGGAAAATAAATAATTTTTTAAGGAAAATAAAATAACCCCCAGCCTTTAAATTGATGCTTCAACTTGGCTACCACTCTTGAATTCAAGTCAATGGATTGAACTGCTGATCATAAAATTAATTATAACGAATTAGGCGGAGTGGAGAGTGAGATTGTAGGTTTATTATAATGGTACAGCCCCCGAATACAATTGATTTACAAACATTTGGAAAACCACCAACAAAGTTTTCTACAAGCCAATGTTCAAGCAGTGGCAATTACTACGTACTTTTAAACCTTAAAGGCAAAGACGAATACTAAAATTAATTTCTGATTAAATGTAGGAAATCAATTTTTTGCTATTTTTCAATTTATTCAAAAGTTAGTTTACACAAAAGGGATAAAACTGAATGGGATGGTTGCCCTAGAATGGATGGGATTAATTTAATTGCCATCCAGCCAGGTGTTTACTTTCCTTTCACGTATGTACAAACCTAAATTTTATTATGTTTGCAGTACATCAGTATATGTACACCATTATAATCATAGTATTTGCTTAGTCCTCCACTTACGAAATTAATAGGATGTATTTTTACGACAGGAAAAATTACGTCTATTCTGTATTGCTAATATTTTACCATATTGCCCCTATCACCGGCCTGTTATAACTTACAAGTCACAAATTATTCCTGGCTCAGTTTTGTTTACTTTTAATAATTATCCACAAATGAATTTTGGTTAATTATTAACAGAGCGGAGGAAAGCTTCGTGTTCTTTTGTCTCATGTAAATATTTGTTTTATACAAGGCAACCGCTAGTTGGATTTGTTTGAAGATCAATTATAGTTCTTGTTCAGCAATTTATCTGGGAAACGCTTTTATTCTACAGTATGAAACTCGTTATAGCATACTTGAAAATTTATGTTTTACGATGACTTTCTGGCAAATTATTGCGCGAATTTTGTAGTGTGTACTGCAGACAAATATTGCTTTTTACGACGTAAAATAAAATATTTAGCAAGCTAAATTTAGAAATGAAAATTGATGCTCTCCGTCCTTCTATAAAGCTCCTTGTGATTGACAAAAATAATCAACACCATTGACGAGGTCAATGATTATACTTACTTTTTCATATTTAAAAAATATTATTGAATACCATTTCTTCATGGGGTTTCCTATTATAAAAGAGAACGTGTTTCCTAAAAAACATGATAAAATTTCTTCACCAACATTTCTAAATCATTGTACACTTATATCATATAGCTGGAATATGCAAGGCATTGACTCGTAAATTATTATCACCAAACAAAATTGAATCCATGATACGCTTCATGACTTTGATTTTTGACTTCGTCATATAATTTTTACAAGACAGATTTCACGGATGCTTGAAGGAGAAAATAACAAAATTGGTCTCTAAGTTGAAATTTTGAGTTAAAGTTACTCGTGCTCCTAATAAAACTGCATGTACCTACGACTTTGAAGCTATCAGCTAGATTTAAAGTTGGATGTATTTCATTACTGTTACAAGGGACTATATTTGTCGTGATTTCTGTTAGCCTGCAAAATCCCATGCGTTTGAGAAAAGTAGCCTCTACAATATATAAAGGTTTGTATTCTGTTGGTTAATTGCATGAAATGGAAGTGGTGGTTGAACTTGAATTGCAACTTTAGTTAGCAATTCATTACGAAAAAAATGAGAGGAATACTAACTTGTTATTATTATACTTATCGTGTGTTTGATGCTGTCGGAATTCTTATTAAAGTGTGAAGACCATGTCTTCAACTTTCAAGATTGATGATGTCTATGAGAAATGAAGGAGTGAGCAGGCACACACAGGGAACTGTCAATCATATCTCTTAAACGAAGGCAAATTTATTCTAATTGCGTGTAGCCATATGAAGAATGCACTTACTCATGTTATGCTTGATGCATTTATGCAGTGTAATTGCTTTTTGCTGCATTTCATTATATTATTATTATGACTTGGCAAGTCCCTTAATCATTAAAAAAATTACGAGGAAAGATTTTTAGTTTTTTCATCAAAATTATTTTTACTCATATTTTCTCCGACCGTTATAATTCAGCCTGTCGAGTTAAATTTCTGATAAATTTTAAAGCTAACATTTAATTTAATCATGTAAAAGGGTTAAAGATTTGAAGTCTTATTAAAAATAGTGTTACTCATTTAGCCAGTTTCTGAAATTCTTGAGTTTTGCATTCAAGAGAAATAATGGAGGTGGTAATTATCATCAAGAGCTTGATAATGAGCTAAATCGCGTCAATGTAGGTAGAACGAGGCTCAAAGAGAAAAAAACACTTCCGCTCCTTTGTCGCTCTCCAGCTTTGTTAGTTATTTCAATTGTCGGAGAGGCAGCAAGAGCTCCACAGTTCTACTATCAAACTACTACTACCCTATTAATTCGAGTTTTTCAACTTTTACTTCCTTCCTTACTCCTCTTCCATTGCTGCTTGTTTGCTGAATTTTAATAACACTCTTCTCCACAATAATGACGAGTTTAAACTGTGTAATAAAAAATTGAATCCACTAATATTCTGTTCCCTTGTTATTATTAAATTCATTACTCAAACTGCGAGTGCTCTCCTGTTGTACATGCTTATCATTCGCAACCTTACTTTGATGTATGCTTTATCGAATTGAGCTGAAACTTACATAATATGAAGTCTACCTGAGTATCATATACATATGCAGGGTTTCCATTTCGTTGTAGCGGAGCCCTGAAAAGTTTTTCTGTTTGTTACATTTATGTATCTAAATGAAAGAGTTCGGGATAAAGTGAATGAATTCAAGCTGTGAGCCAGTCTCATGTAAAGCTATTATTTCAGAATGCGAAAACCAGTTGGGCGTCACCCCTATTACATGTTGTATGTGTGTATCTGGAGGATTTAATATGGACTACACTACGTATCATGTTTGTATGACTATGTATATATATATATATACCTACGTGCTCTTCTCTAATTCTCAATTACTCTCTATAGAATGTAGAAACGGACAAGGGAAATGAAATGAGCCCTTGGCACTCGCTTCCCTTTATTTACTCCATGTATAATTTAGATTCGTTGTTTTTTGGCATTTTCCTTAATTATTCTTGAAGCACAGCTTACAATCCTTCTCACGCAAACCAAACCCGCATATACAAAAATGAGAGTTGTAAAAACTGGAGTGCAGAAATAGCACGGTATATAGCCTATAAGTTGTAAGTATGTCTTTATGTACGTAACCCAATGTTGTGGATGTACTACTAAAGTTGCATCAATCGTTGTGTGTAACTTGATATTATTAACGCTAAGTACTGTCATGTCCACACCTGCACCTGTTAGCCTAAATGAATTATGCCAGACAATGTATCATTCTCTTTATTATCATCGTCATCTCAATTTTTAGCATGGCTCACCTTCGTGGCTCAAAACATAATATATGAGCGAAAGCGTTTATACCAAGCATATATGGAATATGGCCACTAACTTAATAATCACTTGTTATCTATGTAATTGTAACTTGCATTAAAAGTTAATAAAACTAGTGCTTCATCTTGTAGGGTTGAAGCAGGCAGGCGTACAACTGTTTAGCGTTGGAGGAAAAAATATGAGGTGAGCTTTTGGGCTGCTCATTTTCGTTCATCATAATCATGTCTTTGCTTGCTCATAAATATTCCCACATTCCTCCATCAACTGTCCATTTTTCATATTTAATTACGCTTCCATTTAAAGCATTTAAACTACTGTAAAAGATAATGAAAACGAGGAAAAAGGATTGCATGAATTAATCCAAACGTTTTTCCTCTATGTGTTTGCATGTGATTTGATTATGCATCGGTGCCTACCTACACGATTGTCTGCATCACGTTATCTACTCAATGTTTGTAACAGAAACAGTATTCTTCCTGTCATTTTTTCCTCTCTATTCATTAAACAATTTTCTCGCTCACTGAACTCACTATTCATTGAGATTTTAGCATTAACCTTGAGTTCAGCTTGTAAAAGCGGAGGTTTGCACACAGATCCAAAGCAGATTTGTTTAATTTCATAGCACACCAAACTTTGTTTTCCCATTCTGCTCTGATGTTTATTCTAGGAGAAACTTTGAAATTCATGACCCGTGCTACTGCTACTTCGTCTTCCATCATCGCATACCTGAAAATTTATGGCTCATATCTAATCAATATCAGTTAACAGAAAAATGTGACGCACTGTTTATTACTTGTTCTTTTCATGGGGGATTTTGTTTGCTCCTTTGTCATTGTGAAAGATGTCTCGTCCAATTTCATAAATATTCGAATGGTAGTTCCGTCAAATAAATTCTATCTCAGTCAATCCTGCAAGGCGAACAAGAGCAAAGAGTAAACGTGTTTCAGACTATATCCCAAATATACTACCATAACCATGGACTTTCAAGGGGAGACAAGGAAACGCACATCGCATCCCGAAAGTGAATCAGAGCTCTTCCTCTTCTTTCTTTGTAACAGAATAGCCTTATTGGAAACAGCAGCCTCGTAAATTGCCTCATAGATTGCATCTTTCGGTGCGTTTATGTGCGAATGCATACCAAGAAGGCAAACAGGCGTTGATGATGCATGATGTCGTGGATGCTTGACGCCTTTTCGGTTTCATTTCTCTCCCTCTTTTTACCATAATGTGTCCAACCAGTACACAAAGTTAAACTGGTAGAGAGGTGGTGTTGTTGTTTTTCGCTAGTTTATAAGCTACTTACTAACCATGGAAAAGTCCAGCTGTCATCTGCACTTGACATGCTTCTATCTTCGGTAGTTATTCATGTGTTCACTAAAACAAGATGGATTTGAATTTTGCTCCTTCATGACATGTCATTTATGTTCCATTATTTTTGCCAGAGAACAAATATTTGGTTTTGTCTAAACACCAAAAACATGCTGCTTACATAAACGAACACGATCCGCTTCCTTGTTCACATGCATTCCTGTGATGTGATGTGAGATTTGTTACGTATTGTGTTGAACAATATGTTCTTATTAGATATACTAACTCTAGTGTCATTTACTTTCGGCTGGTTGCTCATTTTTTATTAACTTTTGTATGTTCAATTATCATGACACCAGCGAGCCTATGCGTATCTTCAACGAAAATTAGGACTCAGTTATGCTCCACGCTTCGCTGAGCATGTTAACTTTGGTGTGGGTAATAGCATAAATTGCCAATAACCAATTATATGGCTTTAATCTTTCATCACATCTCTCAGAACTAAGTCCAATGAGCTTAGGTTGTGCTGTCAGTTTTAATGCAAACAAATCATGGTATTATTTAAGCAAAATGTGTCCAAGCAAATCAATGACTTGCTAGTTCTATATTAAATTAGGTTTTGTCAAACGATTAAACTACATCAGACATCAAACAGTCTTGGTTGACAATACCACCGACGGATACCTATACCTCAACGAACTCCGTTTGCGGCTAATGTCTTCCCATACGTTACTGTATGAATTTTAATGAAGGAATTCTTAAGCAAAACCCACTCAGCAACAAAATTATTAAAGCAAACGCAAACAGTTGTATTTTGGCCTCATCATTAGCAAAATTTAATTAAAGGACTATGTACAGTTTTGGTAGGGTTGACGTTGTTGACACACAGACACACATACATGTTTAAAAAGACCCGTTTCGTTTATTTCCCATTGACCTCATCGAACGGCTAATAATATTTTGTCACGCTGGACACAATTAAGTATGCAATCACACAGTTGATCTCATTAATATTTTAAACAGACTACAACCTTAAACTAAACTGCTCGACGACGGCTTTTTCAGGCTTGCTAAATGTGACGAATGTGTGATGAACGAGTTAATAATTAAAGAAAACCACTTATAAAAAGAATAGGGATGAGAGAAATTCTGAAGCAAGCATGATATATTATGCATACCATATAGGCAGCGAAATAGACACGTATCAATCAGCACAAATTTATTTGCATTAATTTTTAGCAATGGAAGCTCCTACTGTAATGCAACTAGTGTGTAAAAAAATAAACTCTTTTTATACTGGCGCGTCCACAATTACGGTACCTAGTTCTATCCAAATCCGAATGCATAATTTATTAATAAAAATAATTACACACTCTTTCGTGAAGGTTGGCATCGGTAAGTCTTTCAAGAACGATAATATAATCCGTGACTAACTGTCTAACAGATCAATCAGTATTAATATAAATAGGTTTATATTTTGCAATTTTACTATTTATGTGTGCTGTTCTAATTATCATTTAAACCCAGTCAGTGACTTTTTTGTTTTATAAATTGTTAAACTTATAAACTAAACCTGAGTGGACAAAATGAGTTTTAAAATATTATGACCTTTTTCAAGAAAATGTGTCATTTTACATAGAAAATATTTACGTAAGAATAACAACAGGCCCAACAGCTCTCGCTGCTAAGAAAACAGGAAAGCAATATTGGATAATTTTGGACCTCTTTTCTCCCTCATAAACCATCACGTTTGTTGGTTTCCTTTCATTGCTGCATAAATATATTAAAACTACTACTATTGCCCACAAAACCTGTGAGTATAAAGGCAGCATAGTGCTTAGTTTGGGAACATGTATCGGTGTCGAATGTAGTGGGGCTGCTGTAAATCTGACTCCGCGGTATGTCAACTGACTAATGAGTTTGCTTAAGAGATCATGTCAACCCCAGTTTACGAGCGAAAAGCTACCCTTCAAAATTATGTACACTCAAATGATTTTACGAGGAGTGAATGATAACAAATTGGCTTCTGTGTAATAACATCGAGTTTAGTAAAGAGGATCTCGACAAGAACCCCATTGCTGGAGTAATTATTAGAAATAAAAATTTATTACTCAGGCTCCGTGTCTTGATTCATTCAATGTTCCTTTTTCTAACTCTAGCGGACTGCTGTTGTCAGCAGCCGCATTTTTTATGTCAGAAAAATACATCATTTCTGCAAAAGTCTGTAAAAACTTATTCTTTGTGTTTACTCAAATCTTCAACGAGTTTTAATGGGGGTTTAAGTATAAAATCGTTAACTATTCAAGGTCCGACGAGGTCGCATGCGTTATTGAATATTATTTTTGGGACTGGGCGAATAGTGAGTAATATTTTAGTTCACCGTAAAAAAAATAATATACACAGCTCAAAGAAAACCACTGTTTCTCACATCTTTGTTGACTTACTTATTGAATGATCTCCAACCTCCAAAATGAGAGGAACCCAAATTCTCAGCATGAACTGTGCAGTAGCAGTAAGTATTTTACTGAAAGATGATGAAACGGTTGGTGGAGGAAATGACATTACAGTTTGTTAATGAGATGAAGAACAAGATTTATGTTGCAAGCCTGAATGATATCCACGGATGTGTAACAAACTCAAAAATACGTAAAAAGTTTGTTTAGTAACGAAATATGTCTATATGTATAGAATACGAGATAAAGCAAACATTATTTTTTATTCAGTTAAAGCTTTACATGCATTCATCAATTGTATCGCACATTCGAATGTATGTGAATGTATTTTGAAGTATGTACTTTTCCTACGTACGGTATCAATTTTATGCACAGTTAAAACTTCAGTGAAAAAACAAACAAAATCATTCATTGTCTTATTTATAGAACAAAGATATTTTATCCGCCAAACGTATTGAAGACATTGAAAATACTGCAACAGTAAATAAAAAAAAGTGCAGCTTGATATGAATATCTTGTTAGAATCATTATAAATATCAATATCAAAAAAGGGTGTTGCTAAGTCGAAACCATGGGTGTTGGGTGACCTGCCGACCACTCACTCGTATTATTTTCAACCATTATGTAAGCTTTGGAGCAATGTTTTCTGTTTGTTAACTCGTTCTCTGAGGTGTCCAATGCATACTACTAAAATAAAAAAGAGCCAGCCATTAACAACAGTATGGCCATCTCATCCTGGAGAAGTCAATATACAAGTAGTCATGACTGTAGTGGTGATTATTCTTAGCAATGCTTTATTTGATGGTTCTTCCCTGCTTTAACTATGCTTACGATGACAACAGAAAAAGTGGTGGGGATAATGATACAGATGATTATAATAGTTTCTACCTTACCAGTTCTAAATGAGTTCACGTAAAATTGCTTTAAGCCTAAATTGTATTGAGTGCGCAGTGTGTGGCAATGGCAACTTTTGACACGAAGAGCACAAAAATGAGCCCAGGAATAATTTTCCTATGAAATCTGTGAAGGTTTTTCTCCAAAATTATGTCTAAGCATGAAAACAGAGGAGTTGTACAACTAACTAACAACATACATCTAGGTAAGTGGATTTGATAGGAGTGCAAGTATATCTAGCATGAGCCTAAAAGTGGAAATGGCAACTGCTGTATTTTTAGTGGCGAATGGAATGGACTCTTTTATGAGCGACTTTTCTTGCCGTAAATAATCTTACCCAGTCACTACATTCCTATCCAATTTGCCCCGTGCTGTACCTATAAGAACACCAGCAGGACTAAAAGCTTATATTTGCTCAATACTTTTGGCTTTAATTTTATTTTCTTTGGTAAAAATGTTTTATTTGTAAAAAAAATTGGTTTTATTCTTTGTAACGTGCTACGATAATGATAATATGTCATACAAAGGAAAGCCCAGGTCAATGTGTTTGGTGAAGTAGGGGGAAAATACTAACTTTTGCCTCACTCTCTTCCTGATTTCCTTCGTCTAGGTATGTATGAGAAAGCAGCTGTGGTTTTACAACTGGTGTAGAAACTAACACAACAATATGAGTAACTGATATACGACGAGACCTATGCCATGCCTTCTTTAAATAAATGAATCACATAAATTTAGATGTATTTCAACGTTTTGATCGTGTACTTAACCCTGGAAAAGAAGTATGATACATATATAGAAACCCACATCACAGTACCTTCGTTTGTTCTTTCTCACAGTGATACATACTTTTTTTTTCTTCGCCATTTCCACTTCCGCTTGTGAGCCATCAATAACAATATAATACAACGTTGTTACACTTACTCTTGTTTTTTCTTGTGACGAAGGATATTACTACACACTTCCTTGCGTTTTCAGTTCAAGAATGAAAGGTTGCCCCAGGAGGTTACTCAGCAAGACGAGTCAAATGAAAAAGACATTTCTGAGGAAAGCAAATATTTACTGATAAATATGCTTGGGGATTGTATCCACGCACTGGTTTCGTATTCCTACCCCACAATTCCTCTAATAATTTTGGAAAGAAATGGACAGTAATACGTCCCGAGCGGTGTGGGTTTAGCGAGTTAGTTGGGTTAATATAGACACATGTGAATCTCAGATTTTGTTTAACATATTTCAGTAGTCGTTGTTACATAATAAATGACGGAGAAAAGCAGTGTTTGTTTTGAAACACTTTGGATCAAGTGAAATGATGACAGACATGGAGAGTTTATCATGCCTGAAAATCGATTTAAGTAGATCCCCACGTCATGATTTCAGAGTTGACAGCTTTATATGCCCCTCAGCGTGAGGGAAGCTAGGTTACACTACGCACTACTGGGTTGCCCACCATTCGTTGCTAGACTCATTCACTCAATCCTTCATGTAGTCATTGGAATAGGTTATTGGTGACGGTGACGCTACTATAGTGGTGAACGAGTAACTCAAACTTCTATCATTGTAATGATTACCCGCTTCAAATAACTGATTGTGATTGCATATATCAGTCAGTTTGCTGAAGTCAGGAGGCAATATAAAAGGCTTTGGCGAATTTCGGAAATGATAAAGAATATTTCTCAATTTTGCCTGTCAATCTGTCTCAATTTATCTTGTGTCAGAGTCGAAAGGAAACCAACTCAGAGTTGGTGGTTAAGACTCATCCATACGGGAGGCATTTTTTGGTGAGTGAGCCCAAGAAAAGAAACCTGCACATTCCCTAGTTACTCCTGTGGAACTCACGTCTTTCAAATAAATCACAGACTTTATTTTACACCTTCAAATTGATTTCTCGTAATTTACTCAGCGTGAGAGCTGCGGCCTAAATGAAATAGATTCAACGAGATTGCGATGAAAAATACAAGTTAAAACACATAAAATGCTTTAGCATCCTTCTCTCTAAACGGTGGACTTGCGTATTGCGTATGCATCACGTGGCAGCGCTGCCTACAATAACATGATGGTGCTTAATAGATCAGCGGCTGAACGATCATTGAATACATTCAACATTTGTCACTCTTACAGTATCAACAAACTCTCAACTGTCGGAAATCCGTAATTCCCTTTTGCCTGATTTGTGTTCGCTGTCGCTCCGTCAAAAATTATTGCGGGCGCACAAATTGGTTTTCAAAGCAATACACATGTTGGCAGAGGAGGTAGGCAGAGATACGCAATGTGAACACATCAATCGTGCCTTTGTATGAGTTTTTTATGTGTTCGGCTCAGCTCTGGCATTGTATTTGGATGCATAGAATGTACACAATGAGCACCACCGTACCATCAAAATAATCTTGTTCAATTGTCAGCATTCGTTGTTGGTTGCAACTTGGAGTGAAAACTTTTTTTTACAGTCATCATCAATGGAGATATTGTGTTTTATTATGACTCTTCTTTATTCAAATCCAAGCGAGAAAACAATTCCTGAGCCGGTGTGTGTAGAAAAGTGATTTCGCGCACATAGATGCATGACATACTCTTCCACACACTGCATTCTTGAGCTAAATGCATGCAAACTGAAGAAGTCATTACAAAGTTGTTCCTAGCGCCTCTGGTTTACGCTCGTGTGATGGATGAATTCGATACAAGTGCATTGACGGCGAGCATTAGCTCAAGCCTGGGATTGCCATTCAACTTGTCCACAGTTTGAAAAATCTCAATAGCCTTAAAAGGGCAATAGGAAAACCAAACCAGCTACTACTCTCCAACATATGAGAAAGACGGTACGTTTTGGTTCCGTTTGTACAAACTATTTTCATGTTCAGCCAGGAGCTTAAACAACGGCCGCTGTGTGATGTGATGTCATGACGATGATGATGATGGTAATCGCTAACAAAACGAATACAAATTGTGTTTATACCAGAGAGTGGATACAAAACCAGGCCTTTTCTTTCAAAGGAGAACGTGTTTAGAGTCAAATAAACATGTGTTTTGAAAGAGAAGACGACCAAAAAGTATCCATCGTTCCTGTTGCTGTGTGCGGTGTGTACAATTTATGTGCGTTGCGTACTTACTTATAATCCGATGCACCAATCTCACATTTTAACACAAGAAAAGCGCACCGACTCTTTCATTGCTTTTTTAATATGATACATAAACCTACACTTTTTTGGAGATTCCCCTTTTGAAAAGAGCGACTTGACTAATCTCATAACTGCCTTCTTCTCCTCTCAACTCAATGCATTAGTGCATGCACGAGAACACCATGCATTAGCTGCTTACAGGGAACTGCATTCAATTGGTTTGTACCTATGCATACCTGGCTTGGCTGTGCATGTTAACATGTTACATTTACATGACCAGATTTGAGGCAAATAATAGTGGATTGTAAAACCATCAGCTCAGCTCACATCATAACACAACTACATGAATATGAAATGCACATGTGAGGAATATTTATTTCTGTTGGGCATTATAAAACATAAACTTTCCCCTTGATTAGTTTCTTACAGCCGCCGTCAAAGTAATTGACTCCTTGAGGATAAAACCCATCTGTAAGCATGTATTTAACGTTTCAGTTTAACCTTTTCGGCTCTTTTTGATATGGGTTGTTATATCATCAAATCGGGTAAAACTTCTTTAACCAATCGAATAAAAATTAGCTCTGTATTGTTTCTAATACAATGATGATGAAGATGATTGTGGTCTCACTGCACTGCCATGCCACAAAAAAAATCATTTATTCCTTTCAGCCCGTTGACTGCCTCCAGTGGAGGTTGCTGATTAGAGAGAACATCATGGTTGTAGCAGTACGTATATATATATATGTTCTTTTTACAGAGTGTTGAACTTGGCAGTGAGAGTCGAGTGATAGGGAAAAGGAACAAACAGGAAATTTTTTTTCTACATAAATTCTGTATTTAAAAAATTCTTTTATACAGGCGGTGTGGCCCAGTTGTTGAAATTGAAGTCATTAGATAAAAAATGAGTTGAATATCAATAAACTACAATTACTGCATGCAATCCCTTAAAACTCGCATCGTCTCATAGCAATAATCATATATTGCTCATCCACAGTCACACACATCGTCGATAATATCAATTGAAGCAGCAGAAGGATGAAACCAGATGCTGTAAGAATTCATTGTGAATAATTATTATGATTGTTGACGAAAATGGATAAAAATGATTGTTCACTTTGCTAAAAAGTTTTACCATTTCAACAACACGAATGCTGCAGGGTGCAACAGGGATGAATGAGTTGAACCCTTTCTGTATTGTACACCACGCTAGCCTCCATGGGAACACCAACATTGCGTATTCGGTCAACAAAAAGCTGGGAATATTAATGTACACAGAATAAACCCACAAAACATGCGTAGGGAAATTGGGTTTTGAAAGTAGCAAATTTTTCGAGTATTAAACGGAATTATAAATGAGGGTTCAGCCCAAAGATTCACCTGATGATGTCGGCGTTAATGACCAAACACGTAGGTGGTGGTTGTGGTGATTATATTAGCCTTTTTGTTTTTGACTCGTCCCTACCCTCCTAGTTGAATGGAAAAGATCATGATGATAGATAGATAGATGTAAGGTAATTATGGCACCATCTCCCAAGACAAACGTTGCTTCATCAGCGATTATTGCACATTCATACGGAACTACTCAACATTCATTGAGAAACAAACAAATCCAACCCCTTGTAAATTTCCATTTATCACAATTATGAGCTTCATGCCGTATGGTACTAACATGAAAGGTGTAAGAATAACCATGTATTAAAACATAAAAGACAATGTATGCTTCAAGTTGGGCTAGTCTTGGATGGAATCCTCTCCTTATGTTCCATTTGCAAATACAAACCATTTAGATGGTTTGCAAATGACTCTGCATCCCACCCTCTGCCAAGTTTTGTATAACTTTTCCCCAACTGCAGTTTTCAATCATGCATACTCTAACTTGATAATGACTGTGATGAAATACAAATTGCTTTATTCAAACTTTTAACGTTACCAAATTTGCATGCATTTCTTTTTGCAGATATTTTTGTACCCTTAAATACTAACTGGTATTTTCCTGCATGACTTTTGTTGACGTAGGTATTATCAGAATAAACTTTTAGGGAATCATGGGTTCACTGTGTAAATAAAAAATATCAAGAGCACCCTGCACCCAAAAAGTGCAGCTTTGTACAACCCTTTGCAAAGACGTGAGCTTCTGTCATGCAACCCAACATCGTCAACAGCTATGGAATATTATGCAAATAACATTAAAAATACAGATAAGACATTTTACCAGTCTCACTATCCCAAAAGTTTGTATACTTAAGCGGAGGGTTTCCTCTACCTGTCCATGACTTCCTAAATGGTTGAGAATTCTCAATATGATTAAACCATCTGCTCTTCATTTATTGAGCTGAGCAGAATATATAAAAGCATAAGCAAATCATTAAAGTTGCAAGCTTATTTATTGAAGTTCCGGTCAGACTGCATAATGCAAAAATGGATATTATTCATACGTGTATTGAAAGAAAGTTGTATTATGCCAGTTTGTTTGTGTGCAGAGAATATGAATTATCTGTTGGTTGTTGTGTCGGTCTCGGTCCCTTCAACAACATCAGAAATGAGAAAAGTAAACAAGCTGTTTAGGGATAAAATATGTGCCTCCACATCCACACAAATATGCTATAATAGGTAGGGTAATTGGTTTGTTTATATTTATATATTGGCAGTCAAATGCACGGAGGTTTTTATGAATTGTTCCGCTGCTGTTGACTTGTATGTAATAATTAGGTGGAGTGTTGCCTCAACTGCTTCTGGATTTATCAGCAGTACAGCGAAACAAGCAGGCGGTTTCTTTGTTGATACTCTTTTATATAATCCTCATTTGACCACTTATTGTGAGTTGGAGAAGAGGAGAGTAGCACTCAATATTTGCGTGAAACAGAAGCTACAAGACAATTAAATTGCCTAGGAAATAAATACATACTAACTTGAACATATTTCATCGCAACAAAACGACTTATTTATATCGTGTGTGAATCATATATTTTCCTTTGAAAGCACTCTCATATCATGTTATAAATCCGTTTTCCTCTCTAAATGAAACTCAGAAACTCCTCACAATATACAAAAAACTGTAAACCTGTTTAATAAAGGGAAAAGTATTATAATCTGGATGGTTGGTCATCTTTGCTCTACACATTATTATTATCATTTTATTATTCTCTAGTTTTCTCTCTCACCATCGGTTTCCAACATTTAAAAGAAGGTGCAAGATGGAGAGAGATTAGTTGAAATGTAAGTATGGACAATGTAAAATAACCTTTTTATGAAGTTGTCAAAATTCAAAGCGTATCAAAGAAAGACAGCACCACAATACAATACCATTATCATAGTTGTAGCAACCAGCATTATATTCTTTTCAGGTCAGGTGTTCATTCAGACGATTGATGAAACTCACGCATTCATGAAACAACTATGAAAATTGAACCAACTCACACACAGTCACAAACACACAAGCTTATGACGGACTTTGCGCTGATCTTATATGCATCTCGTCGTGCCTAATAGATAAAAGTTATAATAATGTGCTAGCAAGTGGGTATGTACAATTTGACTGCGAATGGGCTGGTTATGTACAATTGAATTGTCGATGTGAATCACCCTACTGCCATGGTTTGTGAGAGGTGTGAAATTTATTTGACAAACGACATTCACCAGTGTGCCGGCACAGCTAAATAACACCCTGAAAATGCGTGCTTATAAAGAGAAGGCATGATAATGCCTACCTGCTTCTTTTCAAGTAAAAAACATGCCTATTGTGTACGTCGTGTGTGCCGCAGTTTGTACGGAGGACTTTTCTGTAGAAACACATTTTTCAGTTACTCCATTGATGGTAGATAATCACTAATAGTTTTCAGTTACAGTTAATTACTGCTTATTTGCTCATTATCGTCACATTAGTCGGTAATCAAAAGGAAACTCCTTGCCACTTGGTAGGATTCAAAGGCATGCGTAAGAATGAAAGGTGGGAAATAAAGAACGTGTTTTGTTTAACTAACAGTTAGGTATTGCTGTTCACAAGTATTAAAAGCATGTGCAAACGATATACATACCTGTACACAAAAAAGTATGTTTGGAATTAGTAATAAAAACCAAACCAGTTTAACAGAATGATGGGACATGTTCAATTTAACGCATTATTACAAACTTAGTATAAACATGAGAGTGATGGATTTTGAAAACTGAGCTTTTGCTCACAAAATATTTATTATTAGCTTAATGTTGTAATTCTGTGTAAAACTGCGACGTTATAGGCTTGTAATGTAATGATGGGCAATAATTGTGTGTACCTACCAAATTATGATAACGATGCGATACGACACTAGCATATTGTCTCCGTATATTATGATTTTAAATAAAAATATTGTATTATTACTGCGGTTATACAAATGTATATTAAATGTGGAATCGGATTGACAAAAATGGATTGAAATGATACCAAAAAATATTAAAGGGAGAAAGGGTCATTATATGCATTTACAAACATATGTGTATAAATGTACATCCGTATTCATATGCTTATGCTTCAAGGGGCTTTTGAGTCGGCAAAGTATTTTTAAACCGGTTTCAATTCAATATACGCAAACAGCAGCAGTCATATCAGTTGTTAAGCTTGATTTTTACTGCTACCGTTTTAAATTTAGCTTAATATATAATGAGCCAGGTTATGTGATATGGTATGATATGATATATGATGTTTGTTACCCAATCACCAACGTCTAAGTTGTTGTTCGTTCAAAATAATTTGGAAAAGTAAGGGAATGCTTTTAGGGATACACTAAAATAGGCCTAGCCCTACGGTTTGGCTGCTGACATAAAAAGGGAAAAAAATTGAGTAGCTGCGTGTGAATAATAAAAACATCTTGATATCTAAATTGGCTTACATTGTGAATAATAGCAGTTCATTTTTGTATTCTACTTTTTTATGACAAGAAATGACATGTACTTGACGCAAATCGATATGCCGTATTTGTACATAATGGTATAAGTAAGCATATATTATCTGTAATATGAGCGGAGAATATAATATACGTCCTATTATACCATTTTGACAATGTCTTCTTTCAATTTCATATGATAAGCTTGGAGTGGAGTGATTGTGATTACACACATGCACTACGCATGCATTATATTTTATTGGAAATGAGGATGTTTTGAAAATCCCTTTTTTCTCATGTACATACATATTGGTGCACAATGTGAATTCACGCGGACAATATTATTACGAAAAAGTCGATGAACTTAGGGTTGGAGTGTTAAACCGTTTGAAAGCTGAAAAAGTCGTATATCTGCACCATGTATTACTCACGAAAAGTGTATCATCAACCTTGTTTTACTTTTTTTAATGTCTCTGTTATTGAAACATTCCAATTTTCCTCGACATTTTTATAATCACTTGTTTAATTTTATGGAAAAATGTATATACCCTATTCACATGTTGGTTCGGCTATCTCCTCCCAGTTCATTGTTTATTCAGGAGAGTTTTGAATCCGGAAAGGGGCATTTTTCCCAAGTGAGTACTGGGTAATCTCACAGTCTTTCTCTTGTTAAAAGGATCAGATTTAAATATGTATGGTGACAGGAAAAAGTTGGATCAGGGTAGGATGTAAAATATGCAAATAAGTGCGATACATTATTTTGCATGAAACACTAATGTATATAATGCATACATACATAAAAGTCTATTAGGTATAATCTCATTGTTCTTGTTTCATTTTTATCCAATATTTGCTTTAAACCATTCGCGTTTTGTGGAGTGGATTGACTTATTTTTGTTGGCAGATATTTCATTTATTATTCATTAAATGCTTGATATAAATGATTCATAAGGTAATAACTTGTCCTTCTGCCGAAGAATGATGGCAAAGGGAAAAGAAAGGTTCATAAATTTGATTGACATGTCATAAATAAATGTATGTCAGCCTTTAAAGCACAAGTACATACGTATGTACGTACTCCAAACTCAAATCACAATAATGTTTTCTTCAGATACCCCATATGAGAGAGGAATAACCTTCAAAAGTTTCAAAACTGCAATTGGATTTTTTTTTAAATATTGGTACATGAGCTGAATTTAGATTATGGGTTGGTTGATTTATTTTCGAAATATCGAGTCATTTCATATCATTGCATTAATTGATAGTTTCAAATTAAATCAGTATGATTGGGTGTTCCACTTGAATTAGTTGTATAACAAATAGGTATTCTATTGAAATTAAAGTTGAACACTAATCTCAATCACAAGCAAAGGAGGGACAAGAAAAGCAATAAGCAGAAAAAAACCTTTCCTACCCAATTGCTTGCATTTATGAGTGTGGTATCTTATGATAAAGGCATTGGCCGGTAGCATCCTAGTAGGAGGGGCAGTAGTCCAGCAAAGAAATGGATTTTTTTATCTATTTTTTACTCTTCTCTGCGAGGGGCAATCCTAAGTATGTGATGCAGTACCAAGTCATCATGAATATATTGTCCTCGCACGATTTCCAACTGTTAGTTTTAATTATAACGAAAGCTTCCTCGGTAATTGAATGAACTATATTTAGCGTTACAATCATCGTTAATGACTTGTAATTGTGAATAATTTGCACGGAAAATACTAACCAGTTTTTCATTAGTGGATGAATGACTGACTGAGAAAAGAATTGAAGATGAGTGGTTTTAATTCAATCAATCACCTCTCAAAATCCTAAATTTTTTATCCCAACTTCCGAACCACGAATACTTTAGATGAGGGCTCTATTATATCTGCATTTGTGAGTTCAGTTCACAACAGTGCTAAAAGCTGATTTTTTTTTTGCTGTGGTGTAATAACAGCCTGGACAGCTAGTGACTGCTGCAGTTACCTGGTTGGATTTTGAAAAGAAAGGAAAATAGGTTGGTTGTTGTTTCATGCTAGCGTGCTAAGAAGTGACAGACATCTTCCTGGACAGTTTCGTTTCGTTCCTAGTTTTTTCCATGTCATACTCAGTTTTCCCCCTCATTCGGTTATTACTTTACTAATGCATTGAGACATTGGACACAGTATACCTTTGCCAATTACGTTGATAGTTCATCTCAGGTTCCTCTGTTGTGTTATATTCAGTCGAGAGAATGATGCCAATGAGAAAAACGTATATGTGTTATATCTACATGTACATCTGCCCCTTATGCACTGTGTGGAGTGGAGTACACCATGTTTTTATAGAAGTTTTATTGTGATCCACAGTAAGCGTTTCTTTGTTTCTGCGTTATCTAATCGTCCAGCCTATTACGTGACATGAAATGTGCTGTCTGTCGGTCCGTGGACGACATGCCATCATCATCACCACAGTCCACACCACCACCATGGGATAATGAATTCCATCCTTGTCTACCTTCCGAAGAAACTTTTTTATGTCCCCTATCTGCCTCTCTCTCTGCCTTTTCATTCCCTCTTTTTTAATTCATGTATAAGGTGTCGTCCAGTTTTGTTAATGACAGCATCCTCCATTACAGTTTTGGAAAAACTAACAGAAATTGATAATTAGACGACAGACCCAGCCCATCGCTCATTTTGTGTTTTTTCTCTACTCCTTTATCACCTCACTCACTCGCCACTCACAGACTTAATCCTTAATACACTATTCTAACAACTCGCCACATTAGTACATTTCCCTTTCACCAACGTATATCTCTAGCAAAACAATGAGTCCGTCTGCCTTGCCAGACAGACAATGCTTGGGAAAGGGTAGAACGTGTGACTGTATTTAAACACTGTGTGTTTTAGTTTTTGTGCACATTTAGCATTAAATATGTTTGTCATGAAACATGAAATGTCTGTCTTCAATATTACCTCCTTCTTCCTCACCTGCGCATAAAAAGTATGCTACACCACTACAAACATACAATAGCCACATCAGCATAATTTCACTGCAAGATTTAGTAAGTCTTGCTGACATTTCAGCTATTTACTGTCATGTCATTTCTGCTCGTGGATGAAAATGCTAATACCGAAAATCAGTCTTTAATGTGACAGTTTTGCTTAGCTAAACAACTGGCATGGAGAAAAGAGTGTTGAGACGAAGCTGCAAGTGTGTATTACTATCATCATGCATATATGTTTGTCATCCAGTTTTGATGGACACTTCTAAATTGTGATTTTCCTGTTACCAAAAAGTGCGTTCTCATCAAACTCAATAATTAATTGGCATTATCACTTCAGCCGTGTCAATTTCAGTTCACTCCACGAATCATGAAACACAGATGGATTGCTGAAAACCATCCAAAATATTACATTACATGCTTGCCGGCTAAGTAACGCTAGGCATCACAAATTTTCCAGCAAAATTATGTCTATTTAATGAATGTCACAAAGACTACAAAAGTGAAATGAAACGAACGAGCATAAATGCAGACTGACAGGTTGATATGATGCTTATAAGCACAGCTAGGGAGACAGGTGACAAGGAAAACTTTTGACTGATATTTCTATACATCAAGGAAATCCATTACAGCAAGTTTTCACATTTTTTCACCTCAAGGATTTATCAGTTTTGGTCTAACAACGTAACCCCATACCACTCGAGGTGTTAAAGGCATAAGTTATTCATGTTATTTTTAGCATAATCTAACCACATAGTAACATTCTTTACTGTATTTACACATCTGTCTCACGCCAACGATGAGTTCATCCTTGTATATGTATTCGTATTTATTACGACGTGAATAAAAAGAGTGAGTGACGGATATAGATGAATTGAAAAGAAGAAGAAATGAAAAATTGATTAGGGGGAGAAATCAACCATCAAGCTTACTACTAGTTCTGTCTATCCATGCTATTACCGCTGAATGTAATATGCACATATACATTTATTATGCATAATACGTTATAAAGAGCGAGAAAGAAACAGAAATGAGGAACGATACGATAGCCCTCACGCTAGCAAGCTATAGAGCTAAATGACTTATTGAGGTGTCTGCTTTAGCTTTTGCACTCATAACTCATTTGTACTGACCGTAACGCCTACCACAAGATCAGTCAGCGAAAGCCTGAAGCGATTATTTTTTTCTACCCATGTACTAAATGTTTCTGTATGGCTTGTGCTATCGTTGATGTTGATGGTGTTGGGTTTTACTATGTTTTTATATTTTATCAGCACATTATGTGTTTGATGACTATGTCAAAGAGTTATCACTGACAGTAACTAGGTTTCGAGCCATGCTTTTTTAGCTTCAGCCTTCTTGAATATAAAACACAACATTCATGGTACTTATGTATATTATATTTCTATTGTAGAATCTGGAGGCTCCGGGAACACCCTTCAAATATTCAATCCCAGACAACCGCCAAAGAAGAAACGAAAATCTCGCACTGCCTTCACAAATCATCAAATTTTCGAACTGGAAAAAAGGTTTCTCTATCAAAAATACCTGTCTCCAGCGGACCGAGATGATATTGCTCAGCAACTTGGTCTCACAAATGCACAGGTAATTAATTACTCATTCCATTTTCCCGCAATGGGCAACTTACCATATCGCTTGAGTATCTATGTTGACGTAGTGAATGTATCGAATGCGCTATAAATATGTGATTCATGAGAATTTCCTAAATTTACGAAAAGCGGAAACATTATGCTCTTGAATGGGTACTAAATTCACTCATTCTCACTTAAATTGTCCTCGATTCGAGGTATTCGACGTATATAATTAACGTCTACATGCCCTCGTACTTTTTAACTTGTGCTCCTAACTCTGATTCACTCAGCCTAATCTGAAACTTCGTTGTGTGTTGTGCTGGATCGGAAAGTAAGGAAATGGGCAATTTAATAATGCAACTGATGATGACTGTGGTAATTTTCTTATCTACAATTCTTTCTGCTCGTATGCCTTTTTTATCTTCGCAGTAGGTGAAGCACGTAGGTCGGGTCCCAGAAAAATACGTAACTCTATTATATTTTCAGTATTTTTAAGGCTTGCAATAATTTTTTTTATATTTTACTTCAATAACTGATAGAATCAGCTACTAAAAGTCAAAAGTGTAAAAATATATTGGAAATATCACGAAAACAATTTTGTACTTAAATATTATCTGTCGATGAATGATTAGATATACAGAAAAAGAAAGGCACTCGCTCTGAATGCCTCTGCGAACTTACGAATCTCCTTTCCTAGATTAACTTGGGTAGTGTCACAGTGACATTAGTCTTTGACCTTGGTTTAAACTCATTTTAAGTGTCAATCAAAACACGTTAGCTAAAAGCAATTTACTAGTAACAATTGCTTTGATAAATTTTAAGGAGACACTATAATACAAGCCAACGGCAAAACGAGTTGCTTCTCTTAAACATACTGAATTGTGGATACTTTGAAAAGAAAATACCATTAATAATGGGATCATTATGTATCATCCGTCATAATTTCAGAGCGTTATGTCTAAGTTAATGTTTTACAGAGTACTTAAGTAGCGCTCATAACATTTTAAAAAGAAGGAAGGTTATGTGATCATCATGTCTTCCAAGTGCATTGCTGTAGTAATGGGATAATTTTTTATCCGATTTCGTTACTGGCTCCTGTACTTCGAAACTGATCGCTGCAGTTTAGCTCTCTAGATCAATTGTTAGGAAATGTCTAATAAAGATTAGAGTAGATGAGATATGTACACGTGAATTACCCTCCCCCACACCACCATTAGATTTATTATTGTGATATTTCTGAATTGTGAGACTAATTGGCTTTTTAGCCCAAAGTTAAACTTGGCCATAATATTTATGTGTGAGTGCAAGAAGTAGAGAGCATTATGAATAATTTGGGAATCATGAAAAGAAAGATAATTTTAGTGAGAAAACTTAACAATGATTCGTTTTTCTGAGTGAAATTGTTGTGTATCCGCCCAATTTCAAACGATCTCTCTATTATACGTGTATGTATTATGCATGCATTAAATATTATATGATATGCTACATATGTCTAAAAAAGCACTCTCGTTCTGGTTGACTTTTCAAAAAAGTCAGATAAAAGCAGGGCCAGGTCGCAACATGAAACTGCATGTGAGTAATTTTTTGTCGTTTTTTCTTTAGAATTACTACTCGTGTTGAGAAAGGAGAGAGAGAAAACCGACATAGTCGCATTATAAAAAAGAAATAAAAATGAAAAGGAAACCCGTTATTGTTATGGCCCCTAATTTTAGAGTTCATGCTTAACACGAAAATGTAAGTCCTCAACAACCACCATCGCATCGGGTTGGCAATGGGACTACTACGGCTCACAGGCCCTCGTAATATTTTTCGCCTATGATTTTCCTTAAAAGAGCAACCATAAACATTACTCCGACATAGGATAGCTTCACTGTGTTCAGTCTATCATTGGAAAATTATGTTGATGTTGAGCAGTTTACAAGATCAGGATTTTTCATCACTTTTTCTTCCTCCTCGTATCACAACCAGTAAGATTTTAGGAGAGACAGTTTCGAGGTTTCGTTGTGCAACAGCTCGTCATTATCATAACCATCATCATCATCATCTCCTGTTCGTTCACTCAATTTTTCATAGATATGATGACTATTATTATGATGAGAGGGGAAGGATATAAGACTAGATGATGCTCCGTTTTTGAAATCTCGAATGCATATAAATAGAATCGGGATGCATGCAAGATGATAAAAAGATGAAGGCACAATAAAGCGTACGAAAATTTCTTTGAGGTCTTTTTATTTAGCTATTTATGTACACCATTGTTAACAACGTCTTCGCCCAACTGTGTCGACTCCGAATAAACAACAGTTGTCAAGCATAGCCACGTAATTCAGCCATCTACATCCCATCAACTGTGATCACTACAATTTACTATTGTTCGTGCTATTTTTGATTCCCCAAAAGAACAGATTTCATATCATTTGAGCACAATGGAACTGGGAAAACATTACAGGGCTAGTACTTTCGTTGAGTTTTCATTTTATAAAAAATTGTTTTGATGATGAGTTGTGGTGAGTAAATGAAACATGGCAATAGTCTATAATATTCTAGTCAAGGATAATCATGATGAGGCTCCATAATCAGCTTCTTGTAGAAGCAGCAAGACTCCTTGATTTGAGCGCTGTAAACTCTTTAGCTCAGCATATGATTTCCATAAATATGATGATGACGACCTCATTTTGATTCCTTAAATTGTGGAAGCCTCTACTTATTAAAGAGATAAAAGCTAAAAGGGTGAAACAATTTTGAGTTTTCCACAGAATTTTTACATAAACAGCCCAAATTATATGCTACTAGTTTTAGACTAACAAGTTCAATTTTTCTCCCCTTGTCGTTATAAAAAAATTGTTTGTAGAAAATAGCACACCCAATTTTCATTTCTCTTCTTGCTTTGCTCCAAACTCAAAACCACTCTGCAGTATATTGGCTTGTTACTTTCTTAAATACTTTAGAAATGAGTCAGCAATTCTTCTTTTTACAAGAACAAATCTTCTACCGGTCATTTAGCACTGACTAACTGGCTCTCACCAAAAGTCTTTAAAAGTTTTAATGGAACCAAGAGGTGCATGCATGTGAACTGTCTTATTGTTAATCATACATGCTCAAACATGTATCTAATCTACGTGTATCCACCACCTTAACAGTGATGATTTTATGGATGAAATTTACAGTGTAGCAAAGAAAGTTAAGTTGAGAAGAGTGAGAAAAAAGCAAACAAACAAACAGTGCTGTAATAAATGTGGTGTGGTTACGCTTCGCTTATTTACACTCGGTTCGGCGTCCCTTTCAAGTAAAAGATCATTGAAGTTTTGATACACACGGTTTTTCTCTTCTTTATCCACTCTACCACTCATCTATTCTTCTTTCCTTTTATTACCATGAATCATTAGATACGTGCTTATGTAGGTACATATAGGTGTGATATGTGTGTATTTAAACACTTGAAAACTCATTTTGAGTGAGCCTTCAGTGAGAGCAGCAAGCCAACAAGTAGCTCTTTTATTTATTTAGTAACAACATATTGTGTTTTTAACTAATATTTACTTTTTTCCTTCTCCCTCTCTTTCCCACTGTAAACTGCTCTTTCGAAAGTATCACCAAACACAAACTAAGCTACACTCTGAGTTATTGTTGATTTTTTGTGTGCATAATGATTTTGATATTGTCTCAAGTTGGATTCTGTCAGTCAGTCAGTTAGTTGGTTGCGGCTTCCTAAGCAATTTATTCACGCTATTTTTTCTCTCTGTTTTTCGGCTTAGAAACGCATGATACTTTAGGAAAAAAGGAACGAAAATGAGTATATTGGTTAATGAGAATTTAAGACCCCCGCCGGAGACCCCTAGAACGGGATTGGACCACGGCATATTTTTTAACAAGAAGTGATGAGGGAAAAAATTTAAAAAGAAATAAATTTGTTTTGAAATTACGAGATTACATTGTTCCAATTCAATATTCTGGTTTGTAGTAAAAGACAGCTTTTCGATGTGGCGAAATGAAGCCAAAAATTCAATACTCAATAGTCTATGGTGGGTCGAAAGAAAAAAGTTTCATTTGGCGCAACTGTGCCTTGCTTAATACCACTTGTTTAGTCCTAATTTAATACTGGGATATAATACATCTCAAAACGCGATTCCAAAAATTTAATTTTGTAGATTACTCATTACCGCGCACACCCCACATTAACCAGGTTGTTGTTGTGTGACAACTAGAGATAGAAAAGTAAAACGCACAACATACTTCGACGTCCGAGGATCACAAGAAGGGAACTATGGTTTTCTCACTGGTCGCACTTCAAAACCATGATGACAAAGGCCATGTAGCTACCCTCAAGGCAGAAATTCCACCCGCACCGCCCAGGAACCAAAATGATCCGGATTTGTTCAGATGACGGAATCAACATTTCTCGCGTGATCTGTGTTATTTTTCATACGCTCTCGGGCCTTTCCTGTCGCTCCACAATTGAATCAGCCATTCTCTTGTCTGTCTTCTACTAAGTTGTTGGCCTCCGCGTCCTTCAAGTTCTAAAAGCGTCGCCTGCTGTTCTCACTCACCATAATCCCCTCCTATCATTGTTTTTATCTGTGGATGACTTTCCTTTGTGTGGCATTTTAACATAACTGCTTTATCATGGTACGTGGCAATCTCACGGGAGTTACCGCTATCCAATCACTCAACCTCCCCCATCAGTTGTGTATTCGACTACTCATGTTGAAAATCAACAATGCCGGTTGTGTACTTGTGCGCTAACAGCAGCGGATAAGCAAGCATATTTCAACGTAACGGACGGACACCATTTATGCAATCGCAAATGCATTTAGCGCTCAAATACTATATTTTGTGAAAATAAGACAAACAAACATGTTCAAAATTAAAAATGGCCATCATTGTTAGGAGAATGTTGGAGTGAATGAACAAAGGGATATAATATGAATATTCGCAAGTATTTACGTCAATTATCTAGTTAAACAAGGAAGATTTCCAAGTAAAAATGTTTTCATTCATCAACCTAAATTGTTTTCATTGTACGATGATACGACAATTTTTATTTTCAATTTCGAATTGTGAGCCCACACCGGAGTTGAGTATACGCGATCCGTCGCTGAGATACTTACCATCGAGTTATGCTCATGTGTGGCAGTAATGAGATGGTTATAGTTTGCCTTTTGTTGTGATGTGGATGATATCATCATGCGATGTCAAGTTAGAATGTAATTGCATAAAATTTTCCAGTATGTGTTTAAGGAAAACTATTTTGAGTCTTGTTAATGAGATTGTTTAAGACAGATAAAGTTAACGCTACTCAAATATTTACCAGCTCATGAAGCTTCCGCTCATTGTGATTGCTAGGCATAATATTTAAACGTCCTTGCAACGAATGAATGAAATGAATTGAATAATGGGGTTATTCAGTGATACTATTCTACTGATTTATATAATACGTAATATACAGCTGTGCTTAGGAGTTATGGCAACTTATGCTCAAAGCTAAAACTCGTGTTTAAATTATTACAACTAGATATTTTGCAAAAGATGTTTTTTAAACTTCAAAAAATGCATTTTAAAACTTCTATTTGTTTTAATTGCAGGCGATAACATGGTTTCAGAACCGAAGAGCAAAACTAAAACGGGATTTGTTTTAATTGCAGGTGATAACATGGTTTCAGAACCGAAGAGCAAAACTAAAACGGGACATGGAGGAACTGAAAAAGGATGTCGAGTCAGCAAAGTTGTTATCAGCGCACAAGTCATTTCTGGAGAGCGCTCATGACCTAGGTCTTTTGAAAAAGCGAACTCCAAGTCAGATGGACATGAGTCCAGCCGCTGCGGCGTATCATATCTCATCCCCAACATCATCTTCCCAGTCCTCTCATTCACCCATCAATCTCACATCAGAATCTCCTCCTTCAACTCATTAAACTCTCCACCTACCCTTTACTCCAGTGATCATAGGAAATATCAAAATAGTACTTCCACCACACAACCACAGCAGTGTAACAACATGTAAAAAAAACTACCACCAGCAAAACTGTTTCGTCCTCCTCCGCCCTATCGTCAGCGTGTGCTTCCTCATCACTTCTCTCTGCTATACACCATTCATCGGCCTCATTTTCCATGGCATTTTACTTTGTGTTTACTTCTTCCTCCTCCACTCACACTCACTTCCTTATCCAGCATTTAAGTGCGTATGTATGCAGCAGCAGCAAGAACAAGAAAGCTTAAAAGGGAGAGAGAGAGAACTGCTTTCGTGTTACAGAAACCCTTCCCGACTCCAGACTTGAAGTGAGCGTTTCACCAAGTTGTTTCTCGTCGTACTATATGTATCATTACAACACCAACCAAGGTATAATATTATTCTATAGTTAAGTGTGTATAAAAACATTTCATACTTGACTGGCTGGACCTTTGTACGGGAATAAACATTGTCCGGTAATTGTACCTCGCCCAAAATCTCGTCATCATCAGCACTAGAGAAAAACTTGTTCTTTTCCATTAGTACGTACTAGAGTTGTGTAGCAATATTATTACAATCAAAAAGGAGTGATCCATTCATGCACTCGGAGAGAAGGCAGAGCAGCAGTAAAAAGAACCTGATTTCTTACCTTAAGTAATATTCTGTAATCAAGTTGCCAGCACTTTTCAAACCACAATGCAATGCTTATTAGTAGCTACAAGCTACATAATATGAACTAGTAAGGAAAACAGCCAGGTGGTATATAGTACTTCATGTTGGTCACGTTAAAGTATCCCCCAATTTCAGTAATCATCTCTTCTTCTCTTTTTTTTCTTGAATGTACTTATTCAGAGACTTTTTTGTGTTGCACAAAATGAATATGACTTACCGTCTGATCATCCAGCTCTGGCAAATGAAATGAAATGCTGAAACCTGAGCAAACTTACCAAAAATGAGCATGGTCGAGAACGGAGATTAAACTCGTACAGAAATTGTGCTCAGGAAACAAATGCCACTGTTGTTGAAATTGGGTTTGTATGTAATCGCAGTTACTACGAGATTTTTGGATGTGTTTCAACCATGGACCGCGCGGTCTGTCTGGAGAATCAGTGCTTCTCAACATTTTGAAGTTTACGAAATAACTCACAAGTCGTTACTGAAAGAGGTTTTAGTATTGATTATGATAGGGAAAAGGCTTTTTCAGCGATAGTTGTACGGTGGTTGCTGGCTCCCATTGTGACAAGAACATTACGCATATTTGATGCAACCCTAGCGTTACCCAAGCTACCTCTTGGCATCTAATGATGGGCCATGCCTTACCAGCACAGCCCCAATATGCGCAAAGGGCATTAATAACTGTTTAGAAAGAAGCGAGGAAATGGATAAAATGCTTGCTGGAAATGTAGTTATTATGCCCTTGAGGTGACTTGTTTTTCGCAATTTATAATGGTACACTCTGGGTTCAGCCGCAACGGGATTCGTTTCGTATTGGAAACAACACTTCTTTAATTTGTGGTAGGATGCCATGTCGGTGCTTATTTCAGTAAGTACGCTTTCCTTTTCTTTCACGCCAGGTCGTTTTGGCTTCGCATTATTCTAGGTAAAAGGATTTTTACTTTCATACTCTTCTTTCATTTTCATAGGGGCTGCTGTTTAAAAACTAGGTTGAGGGTTATTTTCGAAGTTTGGGCTCTCGGGGAGAAGAAAGAAGCATCTACTGTTGGGCATTTGCAAGCACAGAGAAGGTCATTTGGTATCGGCTGGGGGGATCCCTCATGTTCTTAATCATGATCATCGGCCGCACGAGGTGTAGCACAGTTTCATCACAATCATCATATCGTAACATGAGATCACTCTTTTGTTGTTTGTGAACTGTTTACCACTCGGAAACTGGTAGGCGAGAACGGTTACGTAGCAGGCATGCGACACCGGAAAAAATCATAGAAATTCTGACCATGGTCTTCTGGACAGTTTGATTTGGTGTTGCCATCTCTTCAAAAGAAGGTCGATAGGCCTATATCTTACGGCTGTATGGATTCCTTTGGAATGTTGCCAGATTGAAAGTTTCAGTTTGGAGCGGAGGAGAGAGAGAAGTAGGAAAGAGTGAGTGGTGTGTAGTATTTAGCAGGTACGCCTGTTTATGGGACGACTACATTTTTCAAATACAGTAGTACTACTCCTCCTGACTGACTACAATCTCTAACAACTTCTCGAAGAAATATTTGAGTGCGGTAAGTCTGTGACTAGCGTCACAGTGCTGACAAATCAAGCCGACAACAAGATAATGAGCTCAGATAACCTCTTTCATTCTATTGTTGCCATCACACATCAGTATTTCGTTCGTTGAAATTGTTTTTGTTGCAAAAGAATATTGCTGTCTAGATAAACAGTGCGATATTTCCTTTAATCCCATTGGCATGGTAGAACAACAACAAGATGTGCGTAGCATGGCAGAGGGAAGAGAACATAAGTCAAGAATGATATCTGGGCAACAAATTAACATTAATCAGATGGTAGTTTCTGAAAAAGACGCTTTCCTTAGAAAGGGTGAAAAGTAATTTTGAAAAAGAAGTGTCATGATCTTATGGTTTCTTAGGGTTTATGTATACATCTAAATGAAACATTGCTGGACGGCAACGCCTTTTATTATTCATGGTAGTTTAGGTTTGTACTGCTCAATCCTCATATGCATGTTGGAAGGGGTTGCAAAACGTTTTTTGCCTATGCTTCGCGACGACGAGCCACGGGGAAATAGAAGCGAAAAACATAGATAGTATGGAATATATTACCATGAAGAGATATTAGCCACGGACTATTTTTGAACGTGTGAGAGATTATTATAATTGTGTTGATGGGAAGACTCATGTACGCCTTTATGGTTTTGAATAACCTTTTAAAAGCTTTGAGGAGCTGATAGTCTTGAACATTGTTTGTTAAAATAGGAACATCCATAAAGATGCTTAATTGAATGCCGCTTATTTGATGGTGACATTAAAATCGTCTAGCTTTCAACGTAATGATCATGAAAATGACGAGGAGCTTTTTTTGGCAAACACAATCGTGCATAAATGTCTTATCAGGATGTGTTTGTGAGTTTTTGTTGGTTTTGTTCAAATGAAAATAAAAAATATCTCACCGCATATCAAATATTTATGCATGATATACTAGTATTAACATTTACAGCACTGGTTTTCCTTTGTTTACAAGAAATTGCTTGACGATGATGGATTACTCTGAGTTTCTCGTTCATGTGTCTGGGACAGTTAGATATGGATTTTAACAGTAAAAACCGAGTTGGGTACTTAGGTAGGTATACGATTACAGAAGATTTACACAGAAAGCTATCAAGAAAATTCCCAAACAGGGCACGTTTGTAATAAAACCATGGTTGTCGTAGCATTAGTAACAATACTTTATTTCAAACATTTTACTAACTGCTTTCACCTATTATATTTCTTTGACATTTGCTAAGCACGCACTTATTAACGTTCTTTAATGTGTGGCTAACAGCTGAATGAAAACAAAATCGTTATTTCAGCAACGAATCAAGCATGGGTAACATGAGAAGTGTATTTAAGGACTCATTTTATTTCATTTCCCAATTTATGGATGACCCGATGTGTTGGTTATTTTATTTTATGCAGCAACAAAAATGATTTCTAAATTAACAGTAATACATAAGCATTGTGGTGTAATCATAGGTCGGTTTTCCCTAAATTTCTTTTTCACAAAACATGAAAATCGATACCAGGGCTCAAAATAGTTCAGATGGAATTACCCCATTATTAAGGCAACGTACAATATAACTAAACAAATTGGATCCCTACCTCAAATATATTATGTACTCTTTTATTACTGCATAACTGCAAAGTATGACTTTCCGAACCGACAGTAGGTAGATAAGGTATCATGCCAAATTTAAATATAACCAAAAATGTGACCTCCTAAATATCCATTTGTTATACATAATTGTTTGTCTGGGTACTAGTGCATTGAGAAAAATACTTTTCCCGTATACTACTATGCTGTTCTATTACCATACAGCTGCGATTTTCCCAATATATGATAGACGATTAAAGGTGGAAGTCAAAAGTAGGATGAAAAACATATTCACTGGATATATCAATATACAAAAGGTTAAATCATGACTAATTTAATACTACTTCTTTACTGTTCGTTGGTAGGTATGTATTGAATGTATGTATATTTGTAGTGCAATTTAAGAGTTCGAAATGTTTTGGTGGAATATCGAATCCATGTTTGTACATATAAACTGTAAAAAGCTTATAGGCTAAGGATAGTATGCAGTTAATGCATAAAAATCACTTCGTAAGTTTGCTGCTAAAATGCATAATACCAAACGAAAACGACAAATTAATTCTATTATTTCCCGCAACCAACAACTGAAGTGAATTTTAAAATGCATTGAAATGTGTGTATATTAAGACTAAAGCGTTTCCATCGAGTTACATCATCAATATTGAATATGTATCCCATAGTTCCTTATGTATATTGCATAAAAATGTGAGTTATCGTGTACCAACATTTCGTTATCAAATCATTAGTGTTGAGAAAACCTACAGCGTTGTAATTTGACTTTAAATCTACTAACATCGTCTGGTATGTGGAAACCAGGCGGGTGGAAACGATTAAGTAATTTAGTGATGAGAATTGAAAATGGTTAGTATTCGCAAATTTGTAAATTTGTATCTACGTTAAGTATTCTGGAAGGGAAAAAAGTTTTTTTCAGTGTGGTGAATGAATGGATATACGTTATACAACTAAATGATAATATCAATATCGATCAACAGAACCATGAACTAAAGCTTACATGTCATTGTCACATCATCATTATTCATTATCATTACGGTCGCTAGTTTCCGTAGGTAGGGATCACAAAGTTAAATGTATTGTAGGGTGACTATAATCTTATTGATCCAGTTAAAAATATTCAAGATCTGTGAGCATCCTTGTGCTCCTCGTTTTAGTTAATGAGAAGAGAAATGTAAGGCTTTGGACGTTGATAAATAGAGCAAGTTTTCTGTTGCCAATACTCTGCAAAAATGTTATAAATACACAATGTAAACTACATTATGTATAATATTGTTATTACTAGTGTTAAACAGTTGTACAACGTTGATGGTAAGTGTGTAAGTATGTATTTTACCTATTTATAATTTGGTCTCCACCAATCAGTATTATTATCCTTGTAGGAAACATTTTATGTCGATATATACAGCATTAACTCTAATTAATGTTTTAATTGTAATAAAATTAATTAATTATTGTCGGGAATTGCAGATGTGAGTATTGTTATATTACTATATAAAGAAATACAAACAGAAGTAAAAACAACCGTTGTAATTCGTGTACTACTACTCATTAAAATTCCATTGTGATGGTCCTGTCACTAGTGAGTGTAAGCATTAAAAACAAGAAAAATAAAGTTGAAAGTGTACTCACCGTCGATTAAATCGTATAAACTGTGTTGATTTTTTATTCATTTTATTTTTATTCGGGATGCACACAAAATCATCAACTCATATGTAATTGATTGGACATGTTTCACAACGGAAAAGGGGACCCTGGCAGCATACAATCATAGTTATACCAGTTTATATATTGGTGATTTTACATTCTGTATGTGAATTTAAAAAGATGGGCCATGTTGAAAATCTAGTTAAGTTACTATGACAAAAGCCATAGGATTCTGTCTTATCGAATTCCGGAAGTCATTGCTAATCACTATTTTTCAATTTCATTTCCTGTTTACTTACGAAGTCAGGGAAAGCAGTTACAGGGAGTATCAAAGTTTTGTAGTTTGTATATAAATACAAGCACATTTCGTTAAAACTCTTTGCTAGTTTTCAAAATTTGAAATTAGTATGTTCATAAAAAAGAATTTTTACATATTTAATTTTTGAATCTAAATAAAACCTTGAAATATTAAACACCGTTGTGTTAACTTTCTGAACCCAACTCGGAAGTCCCAAATAAATACAATTCCCGAAACAACTGCGATTTAAAAAAAATGTAACTGTCCTTAACAGACTGAAATAGATTTGTTCAATGTCTCTAATAAGGTAAGTTATGAGACTTCCGTTGTTACATGTGAAAAAAATTGAATGAAGAAGCCGAGAAGCTCAATGACATAAACAAGGCAGTGAAAGGGAAATGGTGACGATAATGAGACACTTTATGATGTCAGTCAAGCAATTCGCAATGAATTTATGACATGACTTGTCGTCGTCTCTACTGTCATAATTACTTTAACTAATTAGAAAAGTGACCGAGCTCCTCTTGGAAGGATAAAAATGAGTTTATGAACACAAGCTCATTTGTATGAAATAAAGAAGGGAACTAATAAGAGAATCGTTGGTGAAGGCGGCAGAGTAAGTCCATAAACTGCGATACAAATGGGAGCAAATGAGAGTTAAGTAGAAACATCACCATCATTTTATAAAGCTAATAAGGATCACATGTTCTCGACTGCTTTCCACTGGCAACGCTAACAAATAAAACTAAGGATGTGAACTTGAGTTAAGGCCTGATGATCTCCCACCACTACTACTTGTGCTCCTCGTGGTGGAAGGATCACTAGATGTAATATATGAGGTATGAATTAGATTTGTTGTGGAACCAAGTAAAGAATGTGAAGGAAAGCTCTTCAGTTTGTTTATGATATCATGATACAGGGATAATATTGAATGCTGACAATATGTCTCCACAAACCCTTGCAGTTGAGTATATAAATGGGCTCAAGCGATAATGTTGGTGATGATGAGATGAGGTAGAAAGAGCCCGCATTATACACAGCTCCACGAGGAAAGATAATATTATTGCATTCATTCATTTATATAATATATATACTATAATATATATATATATTATATACATGGAAAGGAATATTTACGGTTGGGCATGATCAGAGGAGACACGGTTCCTTTAGTTACGAAAACTTTAGCAAAACGTAGCCTTGCGTTGCGTTGCATATCTCTGTATTTTCCTGAACAAACGTTTATGTAGTAGGGATCCCGTCTTTACTTTAGAAAAACTGAAGTAATGTGGTGGAAATAAATATAGATTAAAGAATGAAACTCGTTGTTAGTCCAACATAAATTAACAAGGATAGATTAACCTGATGTGGAAAAAGAGCCGCAAATGTTTTCGTTGGCTCGTCGAGAAGTCGCATACTCGTTCGAGCGAAACCAATTTCCTTCTTCAGTAAGACAAACTACTTCTTTGAGATGACGCGACTGAACTGCTTCATAATATTAGCACTGCTTTACTTTCCTTCAGACTTGTTACTACATTTCAAGCTTTTCCTTCTAAAGAGAGATGAGAAGAGATAGTTTGCTTTTATGAGGGTTGGAATGCGCCATGATATACGCTAAACACTTTAGAAAAATGTGTATTATGCATATTATTTTATGTTTCTAACACTCACTTTCAGACAAAAGTCAGCCTCCTTCCTTTCCCTTTCTCATAATGCTTTTGTGTTGCATACAAAATCTAATACGAAATATATGTAATGTGACGGAACAAGTTAAAATCCTTCTTCTCAAGACGAGGGTCTAGTGAACCGTATGGAAAACACAAATTGATGTTATCTTTTATGGATCTTATTGCAATGCTTGTATGTACTCGTTATTTTCAACATTAGTCAGTCGTGGTTGTGTTGTGGTCCATATAAAAACACAACTGTAATGAATGACGACGATTTATCTTCAGCAAATGCACTTTTCGGTTCAATTGTTACGATGACATTTGTGCTCAGCCACTGCAGTATGTGAGCTAGAGTTGAAAATTGGATCTTTCAACGTACTCTGCCACCACCGCAGTCAGCTTCGTATGTGTGTTTCGTACATACCTAGCTCAATTAGCTGTGTTAACCTGCTTTTTGTGTGGGGCTGGACTGGATGGAGATTTCATTTGCATACGAGCACAGATGTACGCATGTTTGAAAATATGATTGCATTGCAACCGTGAATGCTGCTGCTCTTGATGAAGCTTTGCAAAACAAGTTTGGTATGGTGAGGCTCATCTTATCATTAACAATCTACACGAAATTAGTCATCGCTTTTAAGGAGTGTCAAATTAGTGAATGATGACTGCAGACCTCCTTGTCAGCCTCAGTTGAGTACTTGAAAATGATTGTGTGGAGATCAATAAAACCAACCCATATCGGATACTCAGATGTACGTATGTACATACATAAATAGAAGCTTGATTTGATCAACAAATTATGTATAGCCTTGGAAGCCACTGATTGCTTAATGAAATGATTCTGAATAATTCGCTTGATTTGATGACATTTCTTATTTTACCAGAACAATCAAAGACAAATCTAATCAATTCACTTCCTTTGTGGTTTAGTCATCTAACTGCTTGACTTGAATTATTTGAAATTTTGTGCATTTTTTACTCCAGAGTAATTCCATCGTGTAATTCGGACTTAACGTAGAACCACAAATTAGCGAAATCGACTTTATAAGCTCTTTTAATATGTAGATACAAGTTATAGCTAGTACAAGTCATGCCACAGGTAAATAAGTATTTGCTACTTATAACTTAAGAGATTATTAAATTCATTCGCTTAGTAAAATCCTCACACCTTCATGTAGATTGCCGGGGAAAAATAATAACACATTAGTGCCGCAGTATCTCTCCCGTTTCGTAGCGCTCCTATCTATATAATTTATAGGTCTCGTATTTCTTCTTCCATAAATATAAATTACGGAGCCACGACATGTGCATATGAAGTGTTCCTAGCATTTATATTGTGTGCAGTAACACATGCCACCAACAAAGTAGTAATGCGAGCTTCTCATGCCTAATAATTGCACGCATTACAATGGAGAGGTGAGCGAAAAATAACTCACTGCCAGAACTGGACGGCGTGTAATAATAATGGGATGGTTGATGGCCAAAAGAATAGTGGTAAAATAAGTAAGTTCAATTATTTTATGTAAAGAAATGCCACGAGGATTCCAGGTTTTTGTTGACCCATGAAATTGCTTTATATTAAAAATAATTGTGCTAATCATTTTACATACATACATTAAACATAATGGCAATAGGGTTACAATTTATTGGATTTTATGTGCATGCACACTCTGTTTGTAAGCGAGTTGGGGTTCAGAATTCCACAGAACATTTTGTTCCTTACTTCTCTGAAGTATAGGGGAAAAGCTCATTCGAAGGAAAAGGGACTCCAGCAGCCAGGGAAACCCATTGAAAAATGATTTTGAGAAGGATCCCAAAGGAGAAAAATATGGTGACATTAACTGGTGATTTTCATCAAAACAGATGTTTATTGAGGGAGATTCGACAGGTATTAAGTAATAACAAAGATAATGTAATAATAATTATTTTAGCACCACACATATCGGCATATCAAAACTATTTCTCCATTCTTTTCCAAATATTTCCTTTTCTTTCTGATCTGCCGCCTTCACACAATGCACTGCCCCAACTCTCAACACTTCGCTGGACCCACTGCGGTACCCTTTTTTTTACAGGAACCGCATATCAGCTAAAAGATCATTACGTGTATATGATGATACCAACAATAATAATAACAACCAACTCCTCCAGACCAGACCAAACCACGGGAGAAGATGGGAAGACAAGAGTAATTTTGAGAGAAAATTTAAGAGACTTTTATTGGTGTTTGTTGATGCTTATTGCTTATTGTTGTTATACATCTGTGTGCACGGGAACCTCACCGACAAAGCAGATGATGGGGAAATAAGAGATACTACTTATATAAGAGCAGGCTCGTTCGCATTACAAAGCTTTGTGTATCATTATATCCATTTTTTACTATTTTACGTTTCTTTACCACACCTACCTTTTATTCTACATTATAGTGAGTCAGTAAAGGAATATGTAACAGTAATATCCCAGATAATAGGTGCTCGCGTGTGTGTGCCTTTCTATCTCCATCTCTGTCAGGAATACATATATGTAGCAAACGACTCAAATCCTAATTCCTCCATGTACCCATGCATTCATTCACTCCGACCAAGACTTGTCTCTCAGCCAGCAAGCGTATTTTACATATTATCATTATGTGCTCGGCGCTTCATGTTCCGAGGTGTTCATTCTCCTGTAAACTGGTATAGAGTACAAAGAGAGCCATAATCTTAAAACTGTCGGAGAAACTGAGAATGAAAGAGTTAGTGAGTGAGTAAAGTAAATCTAGTGTGCCGCTCTGCCACCGTAATGTTGTAAATGCAACACCTCTTTTCCAATTCATACCTGCTGTTTTATGCGTCAAGAAGATGAGATCTTGAGAGATGATGATTATATCCAGAATGCTTCCCATCTTCCATAACATGCATACTACATGTTGCACTGACTTGAGTGTCTTCTCGTAACCATATCATCATCAAGATATCCGGCATGCATTTCAACAACCAGCAACCCTTTCTCCATCATGTCCATATAGGACCAAAAATATATACTGATTCGGCGTTATGTAATGTATCAAAGGTACACCTAAGCTAACTTACTGACAAGCATCATGTAATAAATATGAAGCATATTTTACTCCATTGTTGGTAGGAGCCACCACGACCATCAAGTGAAGCGAGAAAACGCGTTTTATTCCTCCAAGTCCCCTTTCCACATGCTGCACATACACACAAGCAGGCTCTTATATAAAGCCAGAGCGAGATGACGAATAAGGAAATTCTCAGATATCTAAAGAAGATGATATTATGATCCTGATGTTATAAATGATGATAATGCTATTGACGATGAGAACATGTTGAATGGGAAAGAGGTGAGAGGAGTGGTAAAACTGCGTGCAGTGCGAGGCAGTTTGAAAAGTGAGTAACTAGAGCCGGTCTTTCTTTTCAAAAGTTGTAGCTTGTGTGTGGCCTTTATAGAGATGTAGTCAACTGCTCATCCGACTGTCTTCTTTTTTCCTCCGCCACATGAGTAAAAAATGTGTATACCCGACAAGATTAGTCTGGTGTGCAACATGTATAATGTTATATCATATATTATATGTACCTACATTCATACTTTAATCATCATCCATCCACCTCATCAATGTGCATAATATTAAGTGAGATGGGGAAAGAGAGTAAAAATGATGTGTACTTGACTAACTTTGTTAGACGAAAGATGTATAGAGGGTTGAGGTATGTGTGGAGCAGCAAGGTAGGCAATCAGGCTTGCTTAAGTCTTGATATGTGAGCAAGTAAGTAGATGAAAGAAGAATAAAAGGTGGAAAAAACCTGCGAGCAAGAAAAAAAGTAACTATCATGTATACATAATATTATATGATAATAATAAAAAAGCTGGCTTTTGTTTGAACCTCTTTCCATGTGTAATGCGGCTTCAGAAGCTCCTCGTCGGCTCGCTTTTCCCTGTAATTACCTCTAATCATTTCCCTTCCACAAAGGAAAGCCGATATGTACATATTGGGCATTCAACATTCAACTCCACATGAAAAATTTGTGATCTTTCGTTTCTATTATTTTAAAACATATTTACTTCGGCCTTTCCATGTTTTTAGAACATGATATGAATAATATTATATGCACAAGTATGCATACTTCTCCAACACTTACAAGGGAGTTATCTTTGGTGCCCGGAGAGTTCAGACAATTGAAATAGTGTTTCTACGGTAGTTTGACACGTTAAACACGATGCTGTATTTAGTTTTCTGTAAAAATCAACTTTAGAATTTTCACGAATGATTGTTCGTATTGCAGAATACAAAGGGTAGTGAATTTAGCAAATGAAGTACTACTAAAACTGTCTTAAATTCTTTTTATGCACTCTAGTAAGCGGGAAAATCCAAATTTGACTAAAAGCGTCGAGAAAATAAACCAAAAGATCCTATAAAATATTGCATAAATATGGAAAAATACCTTTGATTGCTGCTCCATAAACCTAACATGTAAATTTCAAAGTTGAGTTTTACAGAAAAATAAATACAGCATCGTGTTCAGCGTGTCTAACTACCCTAGAAACACTATTTCACTTGCCTGAACTCTCCGGGCAGCAAAGATAACTCCCTTGTTAGTGTAATTGTAATCACCTTCATAAATGTGGCCAATGTGTGTAATAAATGCAATACATATGGGAAAAATGCACGACTTTTTAGGTCAATTTTTCATACTTGGATTAGGTGATCGCGGTATACATGCCTAAGTTACATAGGGAGCTAATATGTAAAGGTATTTGTTTCATTCTTGAAAGTTAAGCAACTTTATTACGCACATGTACAAGTATTTTCCACAAATTAATTAGCATAAATTGATTTGGCTGTCAGATCATCATCCCCTTCGCGTTTTGGTTCAAAACTAAAGCTACACTTATTCAAAATTGTCTGATAAGATGACTGAAAGTGTTGCAACTGTTGCGTGTGTGTGTTTAGTATAATATGGTATTAATTCCATAAATTAAGCGGATTTTTGATAATTGCCTGAACGGAAAACTTTCTGTTCTCACAGATCCATAGAGTGTAAGAGAAACGTCATGTGTTAAACTTTAACAGCCTGTGTTTCTGGATTTTTTTTCCGGAATTAAAATGGATTTTTTTGTCGCTTGTATCACAAAGCAAAGAGTTAACGACGACAGCGGCAATGACACGCACTATACGACCATCGTCTCAAAGGTTTGGCACTTCGTATCATTATTTAATTATGTTCCTCCCATTCCTGTTCCTTTATTAGTTATTTTTTGTGGGATGACCTTTTGAAAAGTTTGAACAAGTTCCGTATTGGAATTAACAACACGAAGAAGAGCTTAGTCAATGACATTTGCATCCAAGCTACAAGCAAAAATTAAGCGGAAGAACAACCGCTGTTATGTGAATATTGTTGTTTCTTTTGACAAAAGCAGAGCGGATCTGCTGCTGATTCTCATTCAGTTTATTGTTAGCAGTAATAATTTTCAACAATTTAAAAATGAACAAAAAATCATGTTACCTGAGAGAAGCACAACATATGCAGATAATTTTGTATCATCTTTCATTTCAAAGCCGAAATTATGTTTACGACTCAAATGGAGTTATTTTGTGCTCTGGTGACACATGGGGAGAGAGCGGATGCTTTGATACCCATACTTCAATTGAGGGCTCATCTATTATATCTAATTTTAATTTATTACTTAATATACAAAAAGGACGCAAAGGAAAAGCGCAATAATGATGAAATCATGGTTTTTATATATATATTGAGACATCACCAAAATGGATAATCATCTCAGGCGTAGTCATTTCATAATCATAATCGTTTGCATCAACAATTTATACAACACAGAAATAGAAACATTGGATTCGAGAAAGATGCCTCAATCAGCCATTAGAAGATGGTTTTTTTTGTCCTGACAAATTGAGATGTAATGCTATCATGATGACGTTGATTGTGTAATCGCACCGTTGTGGAGAGACACATAATGACACTGCGGTCGGCCTGCCTATATGATAGAGTTTGGAATTGCATTAACATTTTCCGTCGCTCTTCTCAAGATTTCATTTCCAATTGCTGTTGTTACCATTCAATTCAATAGTTCGGTTTGCTGTTTGACTTTACAAGTTCATTTCCCATGTCAATACATACGTGAAGTTTATTATTATTTAGACCCCATGGATCCCAACTGCCTGCTGACAGGATGAGCCATTACATTGCACTGTTGGATGATGTTGTGACTAATATCATTGCTTTGTGCAACTAGATCTATTCAAAAGAGGAGACAGAAGAGGTTTCCTTCCCCATCTTTACATTATAGCAGGTTGGATATAGCGGCATAATACGTAATATCATTTATGTGCGCACTTTCAGAGAATAAAAATATGACAAATGATATTAAGTAATATGCATGCTAACTAGTTTTTTAAGAGTCTAAGCTCTTTCTAATTTAAATCTATAGTATGTTATTTTATAGGATGTGTAAGCAGCTGGAAATGACTAAATTTTGCGTCTCTGAGTTTGCAAAGTCGATCAAATGTTGAGTAAAGTTTTCACACAATCGGTGAACATTTCACGCACGATCTGAAGTCTGGTTCTGCTACATTTATCATGATGTAATAGTTAAGCACGTGTTTGAGTAATGCTTCTTTCAAGAGTGATTCCAAGCGGTGATTTCTAATAGATTCAGTAAGCATCATAGGATCAAGCACGGCGACATAAAGGATCAAGCAAAGAAGGATTAGGATGATTTTTTCTACAATGAAACATGTCCATTCTCTCCAGCTCTCTGGGATGATGCACATATTTTACTGGAAGGAGTTACATGATTACAAGATCATGAATGTTAGTAACTAATGACTAGTCGGAGCCTTGTCGGCTTTAGTGATGATTCCGATTTGATTGTAGAATGATTATGTGATTGCAGATAATAAGATGTAATGCTTGTGGTGCCAGACAGTTTTGGACTCAGCTTTCATTGCCAGGTAAGTGCATTTGGATAATACATTGATTCCTAATGAAAACACGTGGTTTCTTGACAGATCCTACTGATTTGGATAGAGACAAAAAACGCACCCTTTACAACCAGGAGGACGCTAATGATAATCACAACCCCTTAAGATAACGTGGGCATATTTATGAGAAATTTTCCACGCAACCTTTTCAGTTGGTCCATGAAATTGTAGACGAAATGAAAACTCTCAGCTATTAGTTAGTTATGCCAATCAGATTGAGATTGAATAGCAGAAAAGTGATAATTCATTGCAATCGAATCCTTGCCCACTATTTATGCTAACCTCCTTTATCTATCATTAATCGATCTGGGTTGTGATGTCATCAAGACAATAACAGCAAAAAAAAGTGATGGACATTCAAATTTGAGTGTAATAAGGATCTACGAGCTGTAAAGGATGGAGCTAGAAAGAAAGAAATTAATCATGCGAGAACTGTTCTGCTGATTACAGGTGATGACTTCCACTATGGACACCACACATCACAGTTCTCCTTATGGGTTGGTCTAAGCCTGCCAATAAAATAATGCCGGCAGCGAGCAAGAGGCAGTCAGAACAAGCGGCAGCTAAAAGGTTGATTTGATAGGGGTGAAGTGGATTGAAAGTCAAAAAGGTTTTGAAGCCAAAACCATTGTAATTGTGAAGAATTTTTTTTGTTAACTGATATATGTTAGCGTGCATTATATTCTCGTAATAGGAAAAAAATTGATGATGAGATGAGTCTCACTCGTAGGATGTTTCAAATATACCGGATATATTATTACGATTCCGCGTTGAGAGTTTAACATGCAAACTTATGACATAGCTAATGATCCACCGCTTATGGAGAGGGAGCGAGGACGTTGGTTGTTATTGGAGCACACATACTGCCAAATTTTACTCCTACAATGTTCTTGATTAATAGAGTATGGGGGATTCGTCGAGGATGATATTTATAATTAGCTGTCTGGCTCGTTTATTTTCAGCAAAGTGAAGCGTTTTAAACGGTACTACAAGAGGTAAAATAGTTGTGAGAGTAACGATGCGATGTGACAAGTAACTGAAGGCGTGCAACAATACACCATTACATGTGAACGCATATGGTACGGGACGCAGGTAACTAACTAACATCTTTTTAACATCCCTGCGTCAACATTTCCCCCATCCGAAATGCCAATAGAAACACTTGACATGTTATTATCATGTGAACCTAAGAAAAATACGTCTAAAATGTGCTGTTTATTCCCCAATGTTTCTTTCACTTGAATCATGTTTGCTGACTTTTATACGAATCGTTGGTTATAAACAACGGAGATGAAAGGAAGAATAGGAGTCAGCATGAGCAAGAACACACGATAGCTTGAATAGCTATTCTATAACGTTTGAGAATAACTAAGGGATGATGTATGTACGATGAAGGAAGACAGAGTAAGAGAGATATGATGAGTACATAATATAGATTGAGCACACACATACATGATGTTTGGATTGAGCCAAGTTGAATTGTGTAGAGAAAAAGATTGCGGAGAGGTGTAAGAAGAACAGGTGTGTTTTGGGGGATGGATTGTCGGCATTTTTCAAAGAGGTGAGGTGCGAATTGTTGTTAGAAGTGTAATCACGCATTGATGGCTCTTTTTTTCTCCTCTCGGTGAGCCCAAGTATACCGCCCGCCTTCCCACTTTCGTTGAAACATCTTCTATTTCTTCTCTCTGACTTCTTTTTTCACTGGTCTTCTACTACATTGACTATGCTCGGTGTTCACTCGGCCAATTTTTCCACGATGCGATGTATTTTTGATGATTTTTTGAACATGTTTTGCAGAGTTGAAAAAGAAGAATGGGAATAGGAAAGTGGATATAAAGGAGAAAAAAGCATTTAGTTAAGTAACAAGCAAGCAAAGCTCTTTTCGGTTTTCCTTCTTTTACCTCAATGTAACAAAAAGAGTACATGGATAGATCAAAATAATGTTAAATGTACCTACTTACATAAGTAAAGTGGTAGCAAAGTAATCAGCAGACTAGGCAGGACAGGTAGCAGCGGTAATCTTATCGCTTACTTTTTTTACTTTTCATGATGTGGACGATGAACTTGTAATGCCCCCAAGTATTCTAATCGCTTGCTTGTCTTCTCAAAAGACGAAATTAAAGAGCATGCTTTGACTAAGCAACATGTATTCCTTGTACAAGAGCTCCTCTAGTTAAGAAAATGAATTTACCAATTTTCTCTTTTCACAATGAATGTGGCCACGTCTTGTCAAATGGGTTGCGTAACAGGTTGCATGGCATTCAAAGCAGCGGGAGACACCGTCGTAAAGTTTTTATCAACAGTATAATGGCTACTAAATAGGTTTCATTCAGAATTTACACTTTATATGTGTGCATAAGCATGCGCATTTTGCTTTATTGGTGAACACACGTTCCCTAAAAAGTGTACCCATGGCAATTCTCTCCATTTTTGATACATTTGCCCCTTCACAATTGTGATTTTTTGAGTGTGCTCCTTAAAATGTAACGCATTAGTTTTTCCTATAATTGCTTTTTCAACTTGTGATTCAACATGTTGAAAAAATTCCTCAGGACATTTGTATTATTTCTGTTGTAGCGCCATGTGAGACAAAATCAAATGTCAATATGTCAACTCTCATAAAAATAGGGATACTACATTTATTAATTTATTTATATTTAACACAAAATGCGCATATGTAGGGACTGAAGCAATTAACACCTTGGAAGGAATAAATAGTTAAAATTATACGGATATCACTTTCTACGCGCAATAAATTATGTTCAACAAATTCACAATATAAAAGTCAGAAAGTTACTTGATTTGATTGCACTTGCAACGCTACTAGTTTTATTGCCGCTTTACTTGTACACACGTACGCTCAACCATTATACTCGTTTTATGTTTAAGAGCATGTTATATAACGTAGCATAATTGAAGAGATGCATGACTACCCTCGACAAACGATCCGCCACTCGATGTAGTTTTGCCGTTGTCGTGTTTTTAATCTGTCATGTTTTACATTCAATGAAAGTTCCAGTGCTATGTCATTTATTGTTTTTTGCTATTGTGCTTTTTACTCATCGTGTCGGGCTATTTGTTCTTTCTCATATCATTATCATCTCTGTGTTCAGCGACTGCACACATTATATCACATCTTGTCTTCACTTCACGGATTAATCTTTTGAAATGAAGAGATGCGCATCTCGAGTGTCAGCCCTCGTTATCTCCTGATGGCTTTGTAGTAGTGTAATGTAGTCGCAGACAAAAATTCTTTTATAATGGTATTTGAGATTGGGATTCTATCACATGTTGTCACTCATGTTTTGTGACAAAAAATACATTTCTTGAGTTTCACATGTGCATAACCTTCCCTATGCATGTATATAGGGTATGTCTTACTCGAGTTTAATGTATCTATTCTTTGGAACCGGAACTGTAGTCGTTTCATACATTTAATGTATTACTTTAATTAGGTACGAGACGCATTCCATTCCTGTAAGTAAGATGTTTTTAAAATCTGAGTAGGACTGACGTGACAGCTAGATGAATCTTTAAGTAAACAAAAACTAGACATACCCTTTATCACGCTTTGCTGGCTGCAAACTTGAATCTGACAGAATTTTGTATTCAAGGATTTTATGACAATTAATATGCGATAAAAGCTCGGAGTCACGACATGCGCAAAAATCGACGAGTAACGTAAACTTGTTCATCTACACTCAAAGGTGATTATTTAAAGGACAACCCTGACTGATTGTGGACTGCACCACTAACTGTCTGACTGGTTGCCTGCTGGTGGTTGCTAACAAGCGAAACAAATTCTACCACTGCACCTGGTTGGTTGTTGAGCTTGCAAAAATGTGATTAAAATTTTATGGTTGTGTACCAGTATTTATCATTGTGTGAGAAATGAGGAGAGCTCTGAGCTGTAAATTTATAATAAGAGGAATTACAATAAATTATTGGACACACAAAGCCATTTTGTTCTTTCATCGCTTTCCTAATTTATTTAAGTAAATTGCAAACTAGATTTTTGTGTAATCTTTTATGTAAATGGTGAGCGTTACCATTGCATATATCATACATAGTACTGTAGCTCTTGCAAATCTGATGCAAACTTTCAATGGTAAAAGTCATGAGAATCGTATTTGCCTTTGATCGCACTAACAAACTAGCATTCCGACTGGTCACACAGAGTCTTTAGCGTTTAGGTCCTATAAATTGATGGACAATAATAATACGATATGCCTCATGAATCGGTACAAACGAATCGAAGACAGGCATGAATTATTGAAGCTTACACATAAATGTTTAAGAGCCGGACACAGTTTGTTAGTGGGTCGTTTGGTAACTTTTTACTGATAACTACAGGAGATTCATCGTATATTTGATGTGTGAAACTAAGCGTTTAAACGCTCTTTTTCGTTTGAATTGAGGCTTGCTAAAAATTAGTGCTGTCGGACCTTTCATGCTCATGAGTTTTCTACCATAATTTCTTGTTCCAAAAAGTTACGTAGGCCAGGCGATAGTTATTGTTCATTGTTGTGTTGTTTTCTTGTGTGATGCTGATGATGATAATGATGACCTCTGTCTCGTGACGGTAATAAAACATATCAGCCATCAGCAACACCGTTTCCATCAATAAATTCTTACTTTCATCATTATCAACACCAACAGCAATCTGCTTCGTTTTGAACACCTCCATTGTTTGCATTATTGAAACGTATTATAGCATAATATACCATTTGGCGATACGTGAATGTGCACAACATAATTTGTTCAAAGCAGCCGCTAAGGTCATCAAAGTGGTGCTCAGTAGAGATGGGGATAATGATGAAAGGAACTTTTGATCCGATGATAGGTCCAGTTCTGCCAAGACATGCTTTGGGCCTCTCTTATCCCATGTATCCTGTATCAGATCATGAGTAATGTAGTCTCTCCGTGATATTTTACAACTTGCAACTCATTGTAAACATCACCATTTGCAGCTTTCTTCTTGTAGCAGTTTATTCGCCATTCTACTTGGTATCTAATTTAGTACTTCGTCCATGGAGCAACGGAATGAAAACCATACCATGTAAAACATAAGGTATTCTGCTCAACGTATATCGTATACTGTCATTAGCCATTATACTTTGCGTCATGCGTAATTAATTTTATGGAATTGCTACCCCCGAACCTGGAATTTTTTGTGTTAATGAGACATGGGTAGATGAGAGGTACAGCCACAGGTACAAACAGCAAACCACACGTCTGAATGGAGCTGTCAATATGTCTGTCGCCATTTTGATGTTTGGTACTTGTATTTGGCACGAAAAACAGGATGGAAATGGCAGATTAGCATGGTTGCCTATCTCTCTAAATTACCTGTCCACATGTCAACTCGGAATTTCGTCTGATTTGCTAATACCCAACAGATTTTCACTCAATTTTCAGTCGCAGATGTGGAATTTAGTTAATTTAATTGGTTTCATGAGCATTTCATTTTCCTAGCATGGGCACAGTTAAAAACAGACACACCGACACATCAAAAGTTTCTACGAATCTTTAGATCGTCGCCGGAACTGTAGGAACGGTATGCAGATAAGGACAAAGAAATGAATAAGACATGCTTAAAAAGTGAGTATAGTGGTCTCACATTATTGTATGTAGTGCACTCCTGTTAAAACCATGAAATAGAGATGCAACATTCATGCTTTTGTATTGATGACAACATTCTCACCCTTAAACCATATGATTTGAATCATCTTCTTGATAATAAGAGCTCCAAGATGTAAGTACTCACTCAGGAATTTTAAGCGTTTATAATGACCATTGTTGTTCAGTAGTGATAATACAAATTTTTGGTTACGTTTTCTAGCTAAAAGCATTACTCCCATGAATTCCACTATGTTCATTATGAGGTACATTCTTTCCCTGAATGATTTGTTCTGTGTGCACGTTTATGTATATCATCATGATCTTCTCATCTTTGTGTACCTCATCCTTCGGCATTATAATCGTTATTAGATGCACCAGGATAAAATCAAGAGAGGGTATTGTACAAGATTACCAACTTACACTTGTAACATAATGCCGTCCCCCATTCGTGTCGAAAAGCTAGTCAAAGGAGTGAATAAGTGAGAAGGAGAAGGTGCACGTCGTTCTTTGCAACATTGTTAACAGCATCCTTTTTTCTAACCATTCTTTGTGGCATTAAATAAATGCTCACCTGAGCTACTCATTTGCTTTCCTAAAAGCACTTAACATGATTACTGTAAAAGAAAGCGATGTCTTGCCATCACCATTTAACAACTTATATTTTTACTCAATTTCTAGCCATTTGAAAAGGGAAAGAGTCGATTCAAAAAGGCTGTTTCTCTTATAAAAGACTTTTGTGTATTCCCATTTCATGACTACGCTTTAAAATGAGTTACAAGTTCTCAGCCACCTTGTCACTTTGCAGCAATGTAATTGCGCCTAAGAAGCTACAAAATTGATACCTTCCTTGATTTCAAACGACTACGAATTGGTAACTGTTTCAAACCCTTCTGAATTTTTTTCCATTTTACCTTAACACATTATGATTTGTAGCTGTACGGCATCAATTAAGGCTCCTTGTTAAATAAGCGATGTGGCCAGATACGATTTGATCTAGTAGAACTGTCGGTTTTTGATTGTATGTAGACACATGCCACCTTTTGATCAATTGATTGTATTTGGTTTTCCCACCTTTTCAATGCATTTTCAATATTTTTACAAGCAAAACTTTTTATGAAAATTTCCAAGCTTTGTATTCAATTTTTTTTTGTATTTTAAACGCACAAACCCCTAAAACATCTACGAGGCTCCATGTAATGGTTTTTCTTAATTTACAGAATTTATAACTCGTTGAGCAAGTGTATACCAATTACCAAATATTGCGTAATTAATTACATCAGTTCAGTTATAATGCCATTATATACTTAAAAAATGTAAGCCATACAAAAGTAGAAACTATTTCGCTACGCATTGCTGGACACTTGATGGTCAAATTTATGTTAGAATCATAATGGGGCAACGTAATATAAAAATGGCTTTCCACAATAAAGACGACGAGGACCAGATTGTTGATTGAAGAAGAATTGAAATTGTGCCTGTCGTGTGCATTACATTGTATTGGCCAACTTCATGTTTGGTGCGTTTACACGCATTGCAATTCTACAGTTGAGTGCGTATGCGTAAATCTTCCGTGTTTCAAAACTGAGACAAAGTCCATTGCACTCTCACTGGATTCAATTGTGTACGTCCTTATTGGAACATTTCGGAATATTGGACAAGTAGGCATTGGGCACATTGCCTTGGCATAACATAAGCGATGAATTGCAACTTGAGCAAACTGCATAAAAATGCATACGTAAATACATAACAACACAGAATGAAACAGTTGACTTTCGTGAAGATACTCTTGTGAATGGCTTAGAAAATGCGAGGATAATGCTAAAGAATATGAGTTATACGTCCGTGGTTTTGTTTAAAGTGTGAAAGGGTTAGCCTTTTTGGCTTAGCATGAGACCAGTCCAGTCATTGTTCAAGATTAAAGAATAATGCCTGGAAGGCTTGAATAAAAAAAGGTATAACTACGCAGTTCACTTGGCTGGATTGCTTACATAAAGAGTCAGATAAGTAAGACGAAGCTCCACTCTCGGCTTCGACAAAATTAAAGGCCGCTTTACTAAAGTGAACGTCTAACTCCCATTTCACTCGCACCTCCATTTTTCTCAATTGATTATACTCAAGCCGCCGCTTGTTTCCTTTTCATGATGCCGATGCCGAAAGAGAACCGGGCTCTCCTCCTGTCTCTTCTATGATATGACCCACCACACCACCAACATTACCACACCACTTTTTCATTGCCACTATTTACAAGAGCTTACAACCAACTTACATACGCACTCCATGCAAGGAAACAAACCAAAACGGATTGACAGGAACATACAGTGGTTCAACATCATTTGAATATAATAATATATATGAAGGTTGAGCTTGAAAAACACTCAAAAAACTCCATTCCTCTACGATTTCCTCTAAAATTTGAAGGAATCAAAATTCCCATTCCGACTCGGGAAATCATACAGAAGCTAATTGTAACAAAATATGCAGGTAATCTCGCTAAATTGTTAAAGTGTTAAATTCACTTTGTAGCACCGCAGCTTGCATTGGCTCAGGAAATACAAATATTTAGTAAAAATTGCCTTTAATTATTGCGAATAGTTAAAAGATTGCATGGGATTCATTAGGAATCCAATGAAATTTTTCGGTATTTGAATGAATTCTATTTCTCATTATTATACGAAAAAGCATACCTCTCACTCATTCTCTCTCTGCTTTTACTTAACAAAGATATTCTCTTTTCTACTTAAAATTGTTATGTTAATTGTGATTTAACGAGAAACGTCTTGAAACCGACAGACTGCTGAGAAAGAAAAGGTAGTAGAGTGCGAAGTAAACTCATCGTGATGATAATAATTACTCCTGAAGATTTACTTAGGTGTTTAGTATTCATTAGGAAGAAATATGTATTCCCTTTATGTGGTCTTCTTTTTATCTCTCCGCACCGCCAGCCTGTTTTTCATTGCTTTATGGTCATATTTAAGAGATGGGTCTAAGCAACTTAGAAATGTTTGGCTAAACCCTTCATCTCCAATGCTTTTTAACAAGCAGCTTCGTATGCACGTACGTAGGTATGCGTGTATTAAAGTTCTGATAGTTTATGCCATAATATGCGGAGCCTTTGGTTGCATTTTGATTTTCCATTTGCTTACAGCTAGTAAAAACAGCCTGTTTTCTTTCACATGGTTTGCAACAACAGCTTATTGGTAACAGCTTTAGTAGCCATGGTGGAAATGCAATTTTTGCTTATTCAAATTCACGAAAAAAAATCGTTGTAGTTAAGTTGTTGAAATCCTTCAGCTGATTTGACAGGTTAGACCAGAGGAGATGAAAATCGTGAATGGGTTGATCAAATTGCTGACATCATCGTCACAACGTTAATTAGATATAGGACTCACGGCTATTCCCACTGTAGAGGAGACACTTTACATCTAATGGGGCATCAAATTTAACGGTGATGTAAGCCTTGTGATCCATCCTATGTGGTAAATATTGACAATCACGTTGGTATCGAATTCTGACTTTTCACCTTCCGTTTCCTTTGAATTAGGACACAAAGTACATTGTTAAAATACGGAGGCTAAAAAATTTCTCGTTTCCTGCTTTCCAAATACAATTAAGTAAATACATACTTAGGTCTGTGAAGTTTCGCCTGTTTTTCAATAATATGTTCCATACATGCACCCAAACTACCCGAACGTAATGATAGTGAGAAGTGGAAGAGGACATCGCTATCACGAGAGAATTCATATTATGTAATTGAACTAAATTTTTAGTTTGTCACCTATAATCTGTTCAAATAACTATATTAGCTCTCACAACGATCATTTCGACCACCAGAGTCAAAAGTATTGTAACTTTGTACTGCAAGGATGTCACAGAAAGCAGTCTTTGTCATGCAGCAAGGGAGTAACGTCAACAGGATTCAAATTATTGTTCTCACTCAAATCCACAGTATAATTATGTATTGAGTGAGAATACTAGTGTAAGTTCCGCGACACGGTTTCGTGAAAGAACTAGTAGCGGATGTTATTGTTAGTGTCGTCACAAAATTTGTTTCAGCAAATGAGTGCGACTCACGCGATGAAGGAAATGATATTTTATGAATTATGCTGCATCATTCTCTCCATGAAGAGGAGAATGTAAAAAAAATTGAACTGTGTTATCCTTTCGTTTCAAACAAGTAACACCTTTCATGAACAAAATTTGTGTATACCTTTTTGTTGTGCCCTATTATTTTCGCTGAATGCCGAAATTGTATCAGACCATGGAATGTCAGCATGCAAAGTCTGCCTCCGCTTAAATAAAATCTCTGAGTGAGGCCCCACATCATCTAATTCGTTATCTGGCTGCGGATTTGTCGGTATATGATTACGTAAGATAATTTTGAATCCTTATTCATATTACAAGTTCATTACTCACGAATTTAATTGTCTAATAACAGTGGAGTACTAAAAGAGTTTAATGAATTTGAAATTGTAACAATAAAAACGGAATATTTGGCCCCTATTGACCTTGGCTTGGTATAGCTCAAGCGTGGTTTGAATCGCATGCAATAAAATGGACTGATAAATTAGCGTAAAAAGATCTTTGCAAATCCAATTTTCTTTTCAGCAATTGCGTTTAAAAAACCAGGTGTGCTAAAGAAAGGTATAGAAACTTAAAATTTTCACCTGCGCTGATGTAGGGCTCATTAAATATTCAATGTATACTGCGATGGCATTTTATCAAAATAAAATGTTGCTAACTTTACTGGATTTTACTGAAAGCAATTATTAAATTGTGAATATTCCATTGTTTGCTGCTCATTTAATTCAACTGGGCAAATTTTTGTAACACATTGTCTGTAAAAACTAAATATTATCGCTGTGAGTACTGCACCAGGTGTTTTCTAGATCAAAACAGACTAAAACTCATGTTGAAATGCAGTAATATTCTTATTATCATAATCAGTGGAAGATTGATTTCTGCTTATAATCTACTTCAGTTATTAAGATACAATCCATGCCCATTTAAAAGCTGGGCAAGTGTGCTACTCAATTCCTTCAACGTATGCACATAACACCAATTTACAACCACATTTTCTAAATCACGGTGGCAATCTGTTCACAAAATAGGATGAGAAAAATCGTACCAAAGTAATCCTGTTGGGAGTTTATAGCTAAAATAAGTATTCACTATCTTCACGTGTAGGATACTTTAAGTAGTAGGATCCCTGAACATCATCAATTTCATCATTGCCTGGCGTCATCATTTTTATTATGGAATCTTATTTAGTACTGCTATTTGGAACCATTAGTACGTTGTTTATGGGGCAGATAACACGTTTCAAGCAGCATTGCATGGGATCCATCGCCTTGAGGAAAATGGGTGGGTGTAAATGTGATATAGGATCCTATACTACTTGCTTGGTTGTTAACTATAGCCGCATTCGAAACAAAATAGACCGTTGCAACCAGTTCTTATTAAGATATTGATTACGATTATTACCATGAAGAAAAATAGGCGGCCGTGTAATAAATCGTTGACTGTTAGAAATTATTCGATCCTTAAGAAAATTGTTATTGTCCATTTCTTCTGAAACATGCTTGTAATCTGATAACCATATCCGAGATAACGATGCTGCAAACTTTAACAGTCACGGATGGGAAGACTACAGATTGTCTATTTTTTAGTTATCAGATGTACTACTACATACGTTACCTCAATACATTTATTATATATATTGGAGAGAAGTTATACATGCTTATACTTCATTTGTTCATTTGGCCATTAATGGACTAACAAATGGGGAGAAAAATTAAAAACAATGTGGCATCTTTGACTTTGAAGAAGATTCAGCCGCTTTTACAAGGCATGTTTCAAGAATTTTGACGTGAATAAAATTCCTCTGTGAAATATGATACAATAAGAATTAGAATAGTGAATACAACAAGAAGGAGGGTACTGAGGAAACAGGTAAGAAAAACAGAAAAAAATTGGTCAAGGTGCTAATTACTGTTTCGAAAAGGCGACCTCCCAACTAGCCAATGGTTAAGTGGTAACATCAATTGAGGCTTCTTAATGTGTTAAAAATGATGTCGTTATGCACTTATGTGGTATGAAAGGGGCATGATTCAAGTCAACACAAAGGTATATTATATGAGCGGACTGTACCCTTATATGGGATAACAAATGATGCCGACAGACATGAATGAGCTCTGTTCACGACCTTTCTAGTTTCTTGCTCTGTCTGGTGAAGTATTAGGTAAACCTTTCCATTTATTGCTTACATTCTTACATAATAGCATACTTGGAATTGGTGTGATGATGATGAGTAAGTGTATACAATTTCGGGTGGAGCAAGTGCACAAGAACATGGGCCTTTGGGGAATGAAATTGGTGTCTTTGTAATTTGAAGATTTAAGTCGATATTGTTTACTGCTGCTCGATTAAGTATTGTATTACAATCGTAGGCAGGTTAGTTGCTGGATATATGCAAATATGCAACGCATTTACTGCTTTGTGGGTCACACATGTAAGCATACATATAAGGACACTTTTATACGAGGTTCCATCCATTAGCAATTTGTGTAAAATAATGAATTCCTAATGATTTGCAATATATGTAGCAGCTTATTATCCTGTTTCGTGTAACATGGGTATACTTTATTCAACATTTACAACAGATAAGCGCTCTCCAAATCACAGTGAAAGGCAAGAAGGAATAGCCATCGAAATTACAAGATTTTGTAATCTGCAATCAGTACTTTACACCATAGTTCATGTATGCTTTTAGATGACAACAAACCAGGGAAAGGTGGGAGGCATGTAACAGCCTTGTATGGACTTTTGGGTTAATCATAAATTTCAAAGTGAGGTTTGAGTTTGAAACCAGCTTTTCAACATACAATATAGTACTTACTACCTACAATAGCAGAAATATGGGAGCATAGGTGTGGTCTTCTCCAATTTGACTCAAGTGTCGAAAAATATCAGCTTGTCAAAGTGGTAAACCAAACTAATTACAAAGGTTCAACCGATGATTCAGTGAGGGAAAGTACCTTTCGTTAGTAGACTGAAATAATCTACCCGGTCATATGCTACCTCAATGTTCATCAGTCCGTCCGTTTTGTAACCAATTAAAATGTGATGGGGTAATGTTTTCACCCACCGTTTTTTATGTTACAAAACCACAGTTCGTGACAAATAAATTTTGTAATATAAAATTAAATTCGCTACAATAAACGGCTAAACTAATTTTTGAATTTTATGTTTAAAAAATTCGCTGCTTGTGCACACCGGTTTTGCTAGGGTTTACAAACGTATTACCTTGCTTTGTCAGCTCGATAAAGACTTACTACAAAATGTTAGAATCCTTCCCAAGAGTATGGGTACTTCATCGTCTCAGTTAGTTACAATATGATGTCATATAGTTTTCTCGTCTTAAATGGATGCTACAAGCTCTCTAGCTTTCAGTTCAGATTAAAGTTATGCTATACTAACTTACAACATGTCGAAGCCCACCTTCAAAGACGGTCAATAAATCACGATCTAACCTCAATTCACACCACAAACCAATTTTCAGATGAAGCGGCAACACCGAAAGAAGCAATACTTACCTCGAGCAAACCTAAACATTGTTTCTTGAAACAACAATAATATACAATAAGGTTTGAGGGTTGGTAAAAACGGCATAATGACATATTCAATGTTTGTTTGCTCAGACGTGTGAATAGAATAGTTTTTTTTGCATATGTTGGTGAATAATTTTGTTTGCACTAAAATATAGCGCATGCATTGTGAACGTGTTCATAGCTCAATATTTGCTGTATATTTTTTGTCGATTAGTTGCTGTTGTTTGACCATTGTGGCATAAACAACCATAATATATTATAATGATATATTAGGACCACATAGCTTTTGAAAAATAACTCTATTCCTACCTGAATGCTCGAGTTAATACATAAAAACCAAAGGAAAGTTGAAGAATTGAGGTGGTTTTCAGGTGTCAATAATCTAATCATCATATTCATCTAAGTGCATTATTTCAAGTTGAAGAACTTCATTGACTATTATAGAGAAAGGCCATTTCAAAAAGGTCTACACCAAACTTTTCTGGCAACCGGCGTGATGCCAGATTTTATTGTCGGTTAAGTAAGGCTACAGAAAGGACTGGGCACATAGTCAAGTGTAAAATTAATATAGAAAGCTCTAGGACAACTTTAAACACTTTATCAACACCTTTTCTGAAAACTGGCATCGACGACAGTTATCACAGCAGGCACGTGGCAGTTGCTTACCATAAACTGGTGATTTACGATTGATGACAAATACGTATGAATGGTTAAGAAAGCGAACTCTAGAAACAGGACTTGGACGTTTCTACTTTTAGTACCTCGTTTCATTTTAACCTTTAAAATACTTACAGTGCAGATTTAAAGTTAAAGTTTGGAATCTGAAAATCCATTACACCGAAATATTCAACCATTTATGCAAACTAGTCAGGCCTAATTTCCTGACTCGGAAAGATGTCATTTTGTGAGCTGTAATACAAAGAAATGGGCAGTTCTACTAAGAAATTTTTTCCAAAAGACAACATAGTAGCAACAATCTCATTATAAATCGATTAGATTCTGGTAGCTGTAAATTTGCCGCATTAAAAAGCTACAACGATGCATGCATTTTGAACAGAGGTTAACATAATATATATGATAGAGCAAATGGAACTTAATTGGGATCTCTTTTAACCTGTGAAGTTCCTCCGTTTCAAGTAACACAGCCATTAAAACGACAGGAAAATAACTTGTTTTATTTTTATTTAATTTAGACGTCTTCTGTAGGGCTGCAACTGATGGTGTGGCATCATTATACTCACATTACAATTGCATTATACCATGATAACGATGATGTCTAGTAGCAATATTTATTTTTTCCGCTGCTTATTATTTTATGAATTCAATGTGTTTCCCATTTCATTTCTAGGAGGCATATGGGAATGACAATTTAAAACAAACCGAATGTTGCATTACTGTGTATCTTACAGCTTTTTGATAGTTGAGAATCATGCGTGATTATTTTATTGACTAGCTTAGCATGAAAAAACTAATTGTTGATTATAATGTTCTGCGTTATACTATGTTTAAGATGTACTGGCAAAGCAATGCAATTCTTAGAAACAGTTACACGCTTCAAATACTTTTTTGTGATAACTAGATTTCCTTTTCCTCTCGGATGACATGATCATAAACCACGAAGGTGGACTGAATGCAATAAATTTTACGTATATTAAGTATCATGAATTAAAAAATTACATCAAGAACTCCAACCTAGTCGTTCCAGACGGTCGTACGCCTACCTAACTGAACTGAAATAGCTGCTCTATATGTAAATTTGCAGTTACGAAAATACTTTTACCAAGTTCAAAGCGTATACATTTATTACACAATCTAAAATCTAAAAACGTTACGTAGCATAGCAGAAAGGAATCAATTACCGTCAGCATTAAACTTGAGAGCAAAGAAGTTATGCAAATGATGTTACAAACATGTCTATTACCAACAGGATATGTCATGAAGCAGCGTTCATAATATGCTGAGTTATTTAGTGCGTAGCACAAAAATAATACAATATAAATGTATCTTGCGTTTGCGTTGGTAAAGAATGAAATACATTCTGCTATTTCACAATCACTGACTGTGAGCAGACTCCCAGTTAGTTTTAATGTAGTATTATTTAATGAGATGAAGATTTTATCAATCTTACTGATGATTAAAACAAGTGTCTAGAAACAGTTAGCAGAGTAAATATTAAGATATCGTTATTAATTGGAGTCAAGCTAACATTCAACTTTCGCATATCTGACAAGGATCTGTTGTAAAAGTTTTATAGAGTTTTTGTGAAAGGGCTTGTTCGGGATACTTTAATTACTCCTTCAGTTATGTAGACTAGATGTAGTCGTGTTGATTTCATCCTAAAGGTACATTTTGTTAATATTAAGATTGCTTTCTATTTGAACAACATATTTCGTTAGGTTATCCTATGATCCGAAAAAAGCAAATATTTTGCAATATGGTGTATATATTACAATATCTGCTAAAAATGTAATTTTAGTGGCATCTTCACTAAATTAATAACACAAAATCAAGCCGTAATTTAATCATTGGTTTAATGCAAAATGTCATTGTCATTAGTATTATTAATTCGACACTATAATGAATTCGGGATTTTGATGCCTTCAGATATACATGAGCAAACCATGATGGGTCATTCTATTCCAGTAAAAAGTATGTAATTGAAACATGACCTCTACAGTGTATAAATAGATTGAATGCCAAATTTTTTTCGACTTCTGTGTTGAAATCAATTTCACAAATATTGAAAAGTGTAGGGTTACTGCGTGATCGTAATACAATGCATTTTGGTTTGCATTATCAGACATTCATTATATGATGTGCGTCTGGTTAGTCTGGAAGCTTCCCTATATATTTTAATGAAGACTCACTACAAAAGCTCAAGGTAGTGCATTGTCTACAATTTCGACACACGATCCATCCGTCTGCTATCCTTCCATTCCAAGTGAGATCAATTTCTCCTTCGGAAGCCACAGTCATTATACTGACCCTCTGTGACTGCACTAGATTTGTTAGTTTTTTTTGTTGCTTTGCCACACTAGTTCGCAACTTTTTTGTAACATCTTGGGATGTTGGTTTCATTTTCCCACAGCTACATCATCATCAGTATCACCGTAAAATGCCTCACAAAAATGTTTCACCTGAGAGAATCCAACTAATCCAACAAAAGGAAATTTGTACGTACGTATGCGCGTATGATGCCGTTTCTAGAATGCAATTACTAGAAATGACTGATCACCACCAGTATATTCGTGAACTGCAATATGGTAGATAGTTTGCATCATTAGCAGGGGCCCCACACAATATTGTATTAAGGCGACCGGCCCACACCGCAGCAGCTCTAAATGCAGTCTGCGTCTCCATAATCACCGTTTGTTTACCACGTCGAGAAAAATACATCACTCTGGTAATAATAATATCATACAAATATTCACAACCAAACCAGCAAATAACAATCCGCGATTAGAAACCCTGCACAAAAAAACTGAAATATATTTGTGCCCATGGCCACCAGCATTAAACACGCATGCTGGCATAAGCAAGTCTAAGGAGTAAATCGAGATATCAAAGTGGGCATAATCTGCCTCCTTTAACCCTGAACTCCAACAAATCTGGTTGATATTCATTACATTTTATTTCCATTTGTTTGCACAATCCCACATTCACCAATATATTTTTAGAATCTATGTGTAACAACGTTCATATCTTGTTCAGTTTTGTCGGTTTGGAAATAGCTTTCAAATTATTGGTTACATGTGTCTGAAAAGCTTGGTTTAGAACTCTTATTTCCATAAGAACAAAGGATCACTTGCATCAATGTTTCTTTGTCTAATATTTGTTACTCGTTACCAAATTATTATTACCTTTTCAATGCTTTTTTCAACTAGAGCAAAACCTCGTGTGGGAATCTTTTTGTGCTTTCCAGATCGAAATATTATGTATAATCTATAACCAGATTACTTTGTGTTTTAAGTTTTAGTATTGCTCTGATTTGTTAGTACTATCATATAAGATGCATCCTTTCTGCAAGGTGGGTTTGAGTCGAGCATGCTGTTTGCTCCGAGATAATTATGTGGTTTCTGATTATTATGCTTGACTTTCTCAGCATCAAGATATGATTAGTCCCTAGCCTATTTGGTGATCTAGTGTTGAAAACAGTTTGATCCTGGGAAACAATGTGAAATGCAATAGATCTAAAGACCAAAGTAGATCATCATTATCCAAAAACTGATCGAGTTTACATTGTCATATTATGCGATGATCATGTCATCACCATGTATAAGCACATACCTATGTAATTATGTACTTTGTAGCGCAACATAGTCCGTGGTTTTCTCATGCATTATGTCAAACATGTGCTTTCTTTACGAGCCATTACGAAACTCATTATTTGATATTTGAGTGGTATGGAGATAGAACTTGTTGTATAGTAGAAAGCTGGCTTCACAACGCTCTTTAGATCCACTCAACCACGACGTTTTGGACGGAGCAAGATTGCATTGTAGGGGAGTGATTAGTAACAGACAAACCGCTGTAAAAAACATTGATATCAATTTTCAGTCCAATCGAGAGTGGGGTCATAAAACTTGTTAGTTTCATCATGAAGCGATTGATTTCCAACCTCCTTCTTTAGCAGATGTGATCGTGATGTGATATATGTAGCATGTAGTGGCGGCAAAAAGAGTTATAAAGATATTTGTCATATTACATTACAAACTAATAATGATATCACAATTTATGATGCTGCTCGTAAACCACCCATTCCAATCTCGGATCTTATGTAATATGTATGAAAGTACAATGTAGGTTTGTAATTTTTCTCCATATTGCGTATTTTTATTTGATTTAATTACAAAATTGAAGAACTCTCTCCAATATTTATTAAAATTATAAAGAAACAAGAATACTGTAGAAAACATAAATTTTATGATAAACTATCCAACTTTTGCGTCTATACGGTAGTTCTTTAAAAGCTGTACCAAAATTTAATAATTTAATATGGTAGGATATAGTTAACATGTTTTAGAATTTTTCTAATTAAACTGTAATTAATTTTTGTGACACCTTGACGTTACTTTTTATAAGCATTGGTTACTGCTAATCTTTTGTTGGAATAGCTATTTATTATTGAGCTTCCATTCGAAAGTTTAAATTATTAAAATGACAAATAATGGTTACCTGCAGTGCATAAAAGAAATATTTCACAATTAGAATTTTATTGTGGAGCAAACGTAGGTATTATTACAATGTTTATTACATTATTACTATTTTGATATTTTTGTATTTTATTGAGGTTCTTTGATATCATCTTGTCCATTGTTAATAATTGAACTGTCTCATAGCTCACATGCTCACCAATTAACTTTTCCTTTAATTGATTATACGGCAATAAAATGAGGACTAATAAGCACACCATAGAAAAACTAGAAATTATCTTTTTAAAAATATCCGTCGGAATAGATTATTCTGCAACTACCAACAAAATGCAAAACCGAAACTCGTTTGTTTGTGCTTCCTGCAGAGAGCTGAGATTGCAAAAATATAACCTGGGGGAACAAAACACTTCCATTTCAAGTTATTTAAAATTTCTGTGTCCGAAAATGTTATGACTAATTATGGTGTTAACAAAACATGTCATGGTATTTTATAATATACATATTAAATTCTTCGGCTTCCTTTGCCAAAGAATGAGAATCCATGTGGTTTTGATCGCATTAGACAAGTGGAAAACAGTGACCTTAAGCGACAACACAAACATGACAAGAATTGGGAACTGAAAATAGAAAAGTATCATGTAAATTGTGAAACAAAACAAACTTTCTACAGTTCAGTGATCACAGAAGCCGACAACTCAAGTCGTAACAGTGACGAATATGTTGACTTTATTTGAACTTTTTTCTTTAATTTCAGTATATTTCAGTAGCTAAGCATTACAGGAGCATTTTAATTCTCTACCACATCCGGTAGGCTTTAATGAAAAGTGAGTAATCGATTGGTTTGTGCTATTGGTTCCTTTGTTTTTATCTGGTGAATTATAATGTGTACATTTGTTCCAATGAATGAATAACGAAGGACAATGTAAGAATTTGACTCAACATAAATGAACAGGCTGGACCGTTACTTTATTTTCAAAAAAATTTTATTTTGAAATTCTAAGTAATACTGTATTGTATCCATATATATTATTTGATGGCTTTCCCTGGCATGTTCCTTTTCTTAACAACCACAAATTGGGCATTTTTACGAAAAAATTTATTTAGGTATTTGTATGTGTGTAGTAAGTAGTGTTATTATTATTAGAATCTTAACTCTGATTGAGTAACCGCAAAGAGGCTCCTTTCGGATCCTTCCTTAATGGGATGTAATGAAGAAAAAGAGCCGGTCGATTTTTTACGTCAGCCGATAATCATCATCAACTTTTGCCCCACCACAAGACAGCCTACTTCGTCAGATTGACGATTCGCTTAATTATCACAATGCCTTTTCCGACAAAAGAGTAAAAGACTGGACTAATCTTTTACTCCCTATCATTTACATGAAGAATGATTGCTATTTTATCTCACTTTCACGTACTTACTACACATTATAATCCTCTTGCAGGAACAAACAGGTTTTAATACTCGGAGCACTGCAGTCGGATGAGCGACTGTGTCGATAAAACGCATATTATTTTTAATATTTAAAACAACGAAAAACTTAAATTACAAGAACTGCTTCCAGTAAACCATTGAAAGAGATGTAATCATGAGATACACAAAACAATATGTGGAGGATAGTATAATATTTTTGAACAAATACGTAATATATCAGTGGTGGCGAGCGTCATATATTGCGATAGCAGCGCCTTGCCTTGAATAACTTACGAATTCATTCTGATAGCTAGCTACAGAACTAACTTCCTTTTGTACGCTTTCAATAGAGGGTAGACTCGTGAATTCACGTAAGAAGACAAGGGGTAACTTTCTACAACACAAGAATGAAAAGTTTCGGTGCTACAGTCATACAGAGTTAGAAGTAGAAGCTAGGATAGGCATCTAGTGGGCCGAATTCAAATTTTTTGATAAGAGTTGTATCAACTCAACTGAGGATGGAACGGTTATTCTTACAATCGTTGGTTAGAATTGGAGTCTATTGTATCCAAAAAGTTTCAAGCTGAAAAATCAGATGGAGAGAAAGATGTTTTTCAATCTTGATTGTGCTTTCTGCAAATGCTAAGTTATTGTTGTAATTAGCATATTGTGTTACATATTTCTTAAAACGTCTCATTTTCTATAAGTATATGGTTTGTTAAGTACGTCAGTAGGCACATTTATGGGCAAATGTGTAAGCAATTTTCATTAGTTATAGTTTGCAACTTCAAATTTAATCAGTAAACAAAAGGAAAGTAACATGTAAATTGTAATTTTTACTGGCAAATGCAACTTTTTGCTTGTTATCTAGCAATAAAACTTTTCCTTAGCTTTGACCTGAAATGTGAAGTACTTCCTGCCCGACATTCGAACTTTTTTTCAAGACATTGACCAATATGATTTTGCATGGGATCGTAAAGTAACAAACTCCCTCAGTTTTGCAAGTGATAGATTGAGTTATTATAAGTTGAACGTAAAAATACAAAAAGAAAAAATATCATTTGTCTTGTGATACCTAACGTTCGATATTAAATGGGTCCCAATTGCTGTTATGTGTTTTGGGACATTTTGAGTCGGAGTTTATGTAGGTTAATTTGGATCAAAGTAGGATTTATTTCTTCCTGGAGTTACAGTTAAAAAATATAACCAATAATACCCAAAGGACCAAGATAATTCGTGATGACAAAAATAATTTTATCCGTCGGTTTAAATGTCCTAAATATCATTCGTGGCTCCTTAAACGGACTATAGGAATATCTCACTGTAAAAGAACCAAGTTGTTGAGATAGTACCAGCAAAACAAAAACCAGCATTGCATCCATTAATGACATTTTATGAAAACTACAATGGGCTGACGGTGTGGTTAGAAGCTGTGAGTTCATATAATATATCATTTCCTTGTTGTTTCAAGTTTTAAAGATTTTACGTAGATACGTATGATATATTCATGCATCGTCCAATAAAGATATGTGCGATTGGTCTTTGATTTGAGGCATAAATACCAAACGCGTTTATACATGATATACAATAAAATAGTATTACAGATTACATAATACGTAAGCAATCGTTGCAACATTTCCTACGACACCAGATACCACGTGAACCATCGTGCAACTTTGAGCTCAATTTACTACAGACAATATGGAACTGATGAACGGGAAATAATTAGGCTTATTTAGTAGCTATATACGTTTTTCAGCTACAATGATGGTTTCTTGTTTGTCTGTCCATTCCAGATAGATCTGTTTTAAGATGCTCTGGATACAGTAATGCTGTAAGAAGTTGAAGAGCCAGGTCATACAATATTTATAAATATTGTACGACCTGGCGCATGAAACCCTTAAATAAATTAAACAATCCATCTTGTCTTTCAAGGAAAAGAAACTTTTCGGTTGCGGTCGATTTGTAAATTCACCGTTTTGTGTTTGCTGTTAGGCAACTCCTGTATATACTATTTGTCACGATAAATTTTTATTATATGCAGTTGTAAGGAGGATCGAAGCTTACGATTCGTAAGTATATGTTTTAGCATGAATGAACATTTTTATATGAATGCGATGCGGCACGCATATTCGTTGCAGGGGGTTTCAAGCCTCAGCAAAATGGTATTTGGTACTCCTGAACGGAAACACTCGACAATTCAACATTACATTGAGCTGGTACGATGGATATGTACTTGCTTGTATTATAAATCAGATCACGTTTAGAATACAAGCTCCTTTCATTCTTTTACATAAAATATTGCGCAATGCATCGCACGCATTTTGGAGTACACATGTCTGCACCTCAGTAGAAATGCGGAATTCACTTCAAACAACCACAGAGATTAGGCGAATCATTGTCGTCTTCACAATTAGGGAGATTTCATGCTTCAGTTATTTAGAGAACGGTATTTATAGATGAGTGGAGTCTACTGAAGGGTGCATGGGGTGGCGCACGATAAAATGGGCCAGTTATTAAAATGCAAAATGCGTTAAAATTAAAAATTGATTCCATCGAGACAAAAATGCAACTTGCCAAACTTAAGTTTATTTCCAACTTTACCCTAACGAGTTCAGACATACATATTTATAAAGTATTTGATAACAAATAAACTTGTAAAACAAAGTCGTTTGAGCTCATTTAAGAGTTTCTTTATAAAAAAAATCAGTGCAAAACGAGTTTATGGCTATGATGCTGTTTATAATTTTTCATATAAGCATATCCTATCCCACTTTCTCCAAAAAACAATGACAAATAGTAGTTGTTTTGCATTTTGACTAGATTATTGACTTTGACAAAAGCTAGGCAAATTGTTTTTTGGCAATGTTCATATTTGACAACGAATGAACTTTTTATGTAAATTTTTAATTTTAATTGTTACATTTTAAAATATTCACTGGAGATTCAGTTAGTCTACGAAAAGGTATGAACGAAAAGAAATGGTTTACTAAATAATAATTAGCGCTTTTGTTAGATGCAACCTCTGAAACATTTCTGTCGAGGAGTATTATCGCTTACGCTTCTTGCAGGAAACCTCATCAATATTTACAAAAGGAAACTTGAGCTTTTAAGTCGAAAATCCATCTGTTTAACTACCTACATGAAATACATCTGGCTCATCCTTTGCTTGTTTACTTTGGGCAATTTTATTCACAGACAACAGGAATAGTGGTACAACGAACAGTGAAGCAGGATGATTCTCTGAATTAAGGCTGCATTGAATGTAAGGACTTCGTTTTTTGTCGGAACGCACTTGTCAAATGGGAAGTATGTGTATCATTCATTGCACCCACTCACTCCATTTACATCGTTTGCTGTACTCAAGAGGAAGGCAGTCATACTGAACTGAAATTGTACTGTTTGTGGTGTGTGCTTTTACAATCCACATTAGCTCTGGCTATTAATTTCTGTGGAAATTGAAAGAAATGTACCGTACTCCCAAAATATGTAGACTCACTGGTTTTCCAAGGACCTCATCCCTAATGCTTCTCGATAATGTTTACTGATCGTGAGTGAGAAATGTGTAATACTAATTGGAGTACATTTATCTCAATTTTATCCCTGAAGATACTGCTCGATTTTCTTTTTAAATGTTTGGGTATAGTAGTAATAATTAATTAAAGACATCTCCAATATGGACGGAATGCGACAATAAACTTTGCAAACTGCATAACAGCTGTATTTTTACCTGGTAACTGGACACTAGTTTATTGGTTTGTCTTTTTCATTTTCAAATTCCATGACTAATTTTGGTTAAAGTAAAGATGAAGTTCATTAAACGTAGAGCTAGATAAACTTTAATCCCACAAGCATCAAGAGACACTTACTGAATCGATTAAAATTTAGAATTAATACATGAATTTTGAAGAAGAAAAATTCGAATTTCAATTAAATTTGAAAATTCAAACAATTGTTTGTTCTGTTCTTCACGTTATGTTGGCTTTTACAAAGTTTTGTAAAACTCACGATCAGTAAGTCAGTTCAATATGCTACCAAGTTTAATCAACTCTGAATGGAGTTTTTTTTATAGTTTACTGCTTTAATTCCATTAAGCGCATTTCAGGAAATAAATAATACTATTTCTGGGTTTGTTCTTCTTATTCAATCTCACTGCTGCATGTTATAACGATTCAAATACAATTGCTAGAAAAATGATAAAATGTGCACACACGTCGGATAAAATAAAATTTTATTAAGCCACAGAATACGTTTGATTGACCTTAATTTCAACTTATCCTTCACCATCAGCAGGAAAAATGTCTTTTTGAGCTTAGCAAGTTGTAACATATTCAGTAGTGTATGCAGGTGTGCCACCTTTACTTTCCTATCATTAAATATAGCTATTAGATGGAAAATCTCTATCAACAAGATGGGCTGTAGCTAAATCCATTAACCAAATTACACTAGATTTGTTACCATTATAACAATCAATACAAAATAATATCGCATAGCACTCAACCTGTGTTGTGATATTTGATTCATTCTTCAATGAAAATCTCTGCTTACAAGTATTATGAAGTCCCTTTACGATACTTTCAATGGTGTGTAAATTATTTCCTCAGTCCCGAAATTGTAGGGAGCGAACCATTTCCCCACAAGAGGCACGTGCTGTGATATGAATGTGAAGGGTGTCGTGGAAGGCAGTACCAGTCATTAAAGGAGCAGTGTATCATTATGAGAATGCATTTATCTGTTGATTACATAAGGTGAACCAAAGTGTTGGAAAACTGTCAGTACATTTACTTAATTAAAACTTGAGCTATTTTTACGTAATAAAGTATCCTTTTGACACACACCTTCATTGCGAGTGTTACTGGGTTGTTCGCAATGATACACATTTGCAAATTGTCCCAAACTTTCGAACAGCAGCATGGAAGGCAGTACTTTCAATTTAATGATTCTCCAACACCTCATCGAGGGTGAACTGGGAAAAGTTTGTAAATATGTTGTATGAATATGAAGTTTAGGTATGCATTAAAAAATTGAGTACATCCACAGTATAAAAATTGCCAAGTATTGTTTATTTTAATTTTCTTTCACATCTGAATACAGGCAACTCATTTTACGCTACATGTAACACAAGTTTAGAAACATGCAAAAATTTCCAAACTCCTGAACTGCTTTAAAGCCAATTGTAAATGCTTAAATGTATATAATATTGACTTGCAGAAGTGTCTTAACTGAATAAACTCCTTATTACAAAAAGGTGGTAAAGCGCTGTAATTTAGGAAGCTGTAGTAAAACTCGATGAATTTCCTCAAGACGGTGTACTTCAATAACTTTCATTGCACGAGGATCGATGATGATGACGAGGTGTGTGGGCTTCCACTATATACGTGTGGCTGGATGGTGATGATGACTGGGTGCTCAGCGGCTGGTTGGCCAACAATGATATGCGTACAGGGTGTTGAAAAGAAGGTTAGTTGGGTTTAAATAAGGCTTTATTTCATCCCGATTGTAAACAACCTACAAAAAAGGTTAAACAACATTTGAGACTTAATGCGTCTTGTAAAAACAAACTCACTCTTTCAATTCATTTGACCCTTCTATAAAGACTCCCATACAGATGAACAAAATTCTAACTTGTGGCTAAATATAAGCTAACCCCCAGAAATGTAAACAATGATATGATAACGATCTTTCTATTAGTTATAGTGGCAATCTTCCTTAACAGATCACTTTCCTTGTTATTGAGGCTTGTTGATGTACAAGTTAACAAGTAACAATCGTATTCAGTTCAACTCTTTAATAAATCGCTACTACTGGTTTCTTACTTTGCCCCACTGTATTTCGAGCAGGAAAAAACTGCCCATCTGCTGAGTAGCAATGCATCAGCATCAGTATTACAGTATACGTAATACGTAGACAGTAGTTTATTTCCTGTACAAAAACTGAACAATTAACTGGAATTAAAAATTTTACCTTGTCGTCTTTCATCAAGATCTTCACGGCAACTTTCCGAGGCTGAGGAACGTGACATGGCGAACTTATATCCTGTTGAAATTTCCTTTTGGTTTTGTACCTCCGGTTCTGGAACCAAATCTTGACCTATAAATTCAATCAGTTCAAACGCTACAGTTTATTTTTTTTATTTTTAGGTACGGGCTAAAGCGACACTGCTTCTGCTAAATATGTGCCAACCATTATGTCTGCAAATCTTGATTCAACTAAGAAATCGTCGCAAACATGGTATACGCAGTTTTCATTTTTATAAAAAAATTCAGATGTGCCATCGATTGACTCTTGCGTATGTATGCAGTTGTAAGAGGGATTCATTGAACAACTTATATCTATGATAGATGGGCTGATTTATTGGTAGCGGTCTCAAAGTTCATACTAACAAATCTTAGAAAGCGATTGATCATTCATAAAATTTCTTTGCTTTTTTACGATACAAGATGAGCGCTGCGCGTGGTTCTACTTTACTTGTTTTCTTATGTGATTGTAAAACCATCCCTCTAGTTACTTATGCACAACTTGTACAAGTTTCTGGACTCATGTCGACTGTTAAACTCATAAATAGAAAAACCATCCCAAAACTCATATTGTGCATAATAATATGCGTAACGAGAAAGAATGAAAAGTACAATTTGACAGACGGACGGGAATAGAAAGTGTTGAAGAAATTGAGAACGAAATCATTCATGAAATCCCCATCAATATTTACGAAAGGAAATATGAGCTTTTAAATCCAAAATCCATCTGTTCAATTACCTACATGAAATCCATATGGCTTAGCCTTTGCTTATTTACTTTGAGGCATTTTATTAACAGACAGACAAAGGGGCTCCCTAAAGAGACTGAGCTGCGGAAAGAACCTAAAAATCTTGTTTCAGCACTTTGTTAAAAAGGGCAGTCGAGTAAAGAAGTGATTTCTGCACTTGCCTCATTTTTACACGCTGAAAGTCAAGTTACAAAGTAAAGATAATGGTGGAAAGAAGATGCGACTCCCTCTCAGCCCTCCGACTGTGTACGCTCTTTCAATCAACGTCATATATCACTTTTCACCATGATAATAATAATAAAGAGGAAACAAGACGTTTTAACTTACTTGTGTTTCTGTGAGTTTGAGAGCTTGAGCGAGTTCGGCTCTTTCCGGCCCAGACAGATATCTTTGATGTCCAAATCTTCGTTCCAGTTCGTAAACCTTTAATTTCAAGTTCACAACAGCACAGATTTATAATTAGACTAAATGGAAGAGTGGCAGAGCTTTTCACCAACAATAAATGGCAATCAACACAAACCTACAGTACAATGGATGTTTGACCTGTAGATAAAGCTTTTACAATGCTTATAGTTATTGCAGAACGGATTTTGTAAAACATGCATTTTATTTTATCTAATTATTTTTTAGTTAACAAAAATTAGAGTCTGTAATAATTTATACATTCAAATTTTAACGGAAACTATCTTACCTGGGCGTGCGAGAATGCTGCTCGAGATCGCTTCTTTCTCGGTTTCATCTCACCGTTGCTTTCTAGTACAAAAATATTTTTATTCATTTTAAAATGAAATCTTTGAGCCATATATCTGTATCTACACATTAACTGAAAATATGTATAAAAAAAAACTACGAATAGTTCCCTACATGTACTCATTTTTGCATGAATAGGCTAGAGTAATCATATCTACGATTGTCCGCTTACCATCATGAAACATGTACTAGGATTGAGAAGGGAACAAACAATGACCCATTTTGCATGGAAATATTAAACTCTCATTTAGTTTTTTGATGATATGTACTACTTATTGTATATATTACACTTACATAATTTTTTCATTGAAGATTCGAGAGGTTTTCTGGTTGTGTATTGCTTTAATTGCAGGATGCTTGAGTAGCCAATGAATTTTCAGCCGCAATGCCGATTAATTGACTTCCTATAATCTAACGTGATCAGTTTTTCTAATTTTAGTACATAACAAGTCCTTAATCATCAGAGGATAATTATCAGAAGTGAACTTTTCACATAGAGAATTATTCAGAAGAACCTAGTTTTATCTCGGTAAATCCTAAATGAAAACCACTGATCCTCTTTTACTTTTGCGTGACGTTTAATTTAAGACTTGAGTTTTTAGACAAGAAATTAACTTTAGCAGATACTATACCTGCCTTCTCAAGATTGATTAATAAATAGATTGATAAAGCTACTAGAATAATTGTAGGTTCACATTTGGTTACACGATATAAACTTTGTTTGAACATTAAACGTATTACCTTTTAAATGACTCTTCATCCTCATATCTAAAGCCTCGCTGTCCCACTCAAAGTGTCTGTGTGCTCTACTTAGACTCGGCGTTGAAATTAAATTGGCCTCACTGTACTCTGGAGGATCTTCACAGTTACTGCTGGATGTCGATAATAGTGCACCCCAGACCCCGTCAAACTGCTTGTTACTCAAAATGCTTTGAATGGAAAATGCAGTCGTGGGTGCTTCGTCCGCTTTATTGCCAGACATTGTCAACTGTTACCACTCGATGTTGTAAAAAGTTTTTAATTGTCAAATTCTAATACTAAACTGCAACCATAAAGTACACAATATGGATGTTTGCCAACTTTTCTTGAATTAAATTGACTAGCTATTTTTCAATTCACAACTGCCGGTCTTCACATTTAATGGATTTTATTTTGATACATAAATTAAAACATTACTGATTTTAAAAAATCCATGTTACTATTATACTTTTAAATTTAATTTCAAATACGTTTGAATTGAACTTTACACTCGTTTCACAAACACCATAACTTGATACAAATTTTAAGTGTATAATTTTAATAAACCACGAAATATACGGTAGATCGATCTGATTAGTTTACACGTATTTCGTAAACAGTGGCAGAATCATTCATATTGAACATGCAAATTAATTGAGATTTGCCTTTCCTTGATGAACTAATGCAGGATAAAGTACAGTGATCCTAGTTGTCCTGTCACTAAAAGTCTTTACAACCTAATTCATTTACAAAGATCTCTCAAATTCACTTAGCAAGAATTCCACAATTTTTTTCTCCAATCTCACGTAGTTGATAAAAGGACAATTTATGAGAGATTGAGAAAAGTGGGAGCGTATGTTGCATGAAACTGTAGTGAAGCACAATTACTTAACATGATCGTTTTGTGCTCCAATATATCCAATTCCTAATTTCTTTATTGTGTTCCTAATAACATCAAAGTTGCATTGCTTTCACAATGAGGCTTACTGTAAGAGCTTTCCCTATTTCAGTAGCAAGCACGTTATCCATGCTCCATCGAATAGAATCATCACTTCCTCGTTTTTCTGCAAGTAGATATGTACGATACTAAGTAGGCGGAGGGTGTGGGAGTGGTGTTGATGAATACTTAGCCAATGACTGAGGGCTACGGCCAAGAAATTAATTCTTCACTTCTTTTGGATCACAACCAACTCCACTTGGTCAAACTTATTTGCTGCTTGTCACAGTACGCTTTTAACATGTCAGTAAATTCAACTTGTATTCTATGATCGAGCAAGCCACATAAAAAATGAAAACAAGTGCTCACTATTATGCGTGCTAACAAGGATATACTGCGTATATGTGTCGGGTGTGGTACATACATAGATATGTATATGGCACGGAAACCCCAACCAAATTATATATATACGCAGTAAACGAAAGCATATACAATTAAATCGATTTTATTAGCCTTAAGTATTACGCAGATAATTTTATTGGCTTCTCTTAAATCCTTACCAGCGCTTGTGACTAACTAACGTACTCAATGCGGGATTTTGGTCTAAGAAGCTGTTTTCAAAAGTTTCTAAAATTAAAACGAAAAAAATCAACTGCATGTTTTTTGTATGGGATATTAAAACTAAGGTTAAATGTTGCGGTTGCTTTATCATATAGATATTTCTCTAATTTTGGCAATATTTTACGCCAAATTCCCATGTTATTACTTGAAATTTGTTAAAAATTTGGTAAAAGAAACGAAATGGGATTATTCGAGGTAGAAACAAAAAGCTATACTACGAAAATTACAAAAAAAAAGTTATTGAATCTCTCAAATCAAATTCTCGCCTTTCCGTCCTACAATTTATCAAACGTTATTGCTTATTTCCAAAAACTGTCAATGAAAATATTTTGCTACAGTATGTACCTTCAAATAAGTCACACCAGTCTCGTTTTATGGAGGGAAGTGAATTTGGTGCAGTAAAGTATAGGTACATCAGGAAAACTAGAATAATTAGGAGATAGATATGGTTTTGTAGTGCATTCCTTAGAAGAAAAACAAATATTTTAAAATTAAGATAAATGTTTTTTGACAGTTGACATAAATACGTAACTTCCTAGCTTCTTTTTAAAAATTGGCAAGATGCATAGATATGATGAAAGAATAGCATATATCTAGACAATCTGGCAAATCATCACCCATTCTATTATCCTGCGAAATGACTATACATAACTAAGTAGATTAAAATAATACTCATGTTTCAGTATCAAATTACGATTAAGCATTAATGTAATATCAAGATTATTATAAGCAGCTGGAAATCATTTTGTAACATATGGATTAATTATTCCAATTTGGTTTGTTTACCTCATTTTGTTACAAATGTGCTTAGATTTAGATTAATGTGCTCCTTTTTTACACATCTTCCTCAAATATACTGATGATTGCCACAACTAATTTGGCTGTATATATGGATTTAAAGAATGTTGATGACTGGTCAACATAAAATCTGCCTGATCATCTCCTTCAGCACATCTTAGCATATGTTGTGGTCTACTAGGGATATGTATTGATATTTCGTTTGGTTTTTGACATGCCAACGGCATGTTCATATAATTTTCCGGGAGTCTTGCTTCACTAACAAGAGTATTATGTTGAGGAATCTCAAGCTGTTCGTAGCTGCTGGCTTTCAATGCTACATTGCAGATATCAGTCTGTGACGACCCGATGTTCAGTGTATTCAAGCAGCCCATCGATAATTGTGAGGAAACAACATTATGCTGGGATGATGTACTTGCTGAGGACTGAGGTGGTGTCGCAACAGTAGGAACAGAATGTAGGTAGAAATTTCTATCGTTATGGCTAAGACGCTGTTCTGAATGCTGAGGAAGTTTGCCACAAATTTCGGGCAAGCACGAGGATGTGGAAGAAACCGCAGATGAGGAACCCTTCTTGGATTTGTAGCGGCGATTCTGGAACCATATCTTGACTTGATTCGGAGTTAGTTTCAGCGTACGTGCCAGTGAGTCGCGCTCGTTTGCGGAGAGGTAGCGCTGTAGTTTAAATCTTCTTTCCAGTTCCAAGACTTGAGCCTGTAAAATAATACATGGGGAATTCAGTACTTCATTAACCGGTGTTCAATTTGCCCCAAACTTGGGGTTTCACGCAACTCTTTCATAGCTCCTTGTTTTTCGTAAAGCATCGTACATGAAACACAAGCTAGTGCAGAGAAGTAGACAAAACTGGTTCACCCTTACTTACACCGTCTACACGTAAAAGGCTAGCTGCCCTCCCTCTCATCTGCTTTATGAACCTAGCGTTGCTGCTACTTTCTAAACGTAACAGTGCAGAATAATTTCGTTAGGCGGCATGTCTGCCTCCACTGTTCGACTTTCGGATGCGTCAATTTCATTATCATTTATTTGACTCAAAGTCAAGCATACAATATTTTGAACAGCGTTTTTAGACGAATGAATGAACTTATGTTCAGATTGCGATATTGGAATAAATGTACTAAAAAATGCTTCTAATTGTTGAGGACTTATGTACTTGGCTATGACAACCCTTCCGTGATGAAATAAAAATCCATTAAACTTAGACTTAGTAACTACAATTTAAACTCGAGTTCCTACACAGAGACTTTATAACCCAACCAAGTAAACATTTTTTATTTGTTTCGGGTTTATTATGGAAAGCCTATAATTCATGGAATTGTAGTTTTTGAGGTGCATGCATTTGCAAAACGGTGACCCACGTACACCCCCATCAGGTTTGGATGATACACATGGTAATTACAGAAACAAAAGATGTTTTGCTGACAGTAAACGATAAGTTTAAATTAAAACACATTCAATTTTACAATTACTAACAAAACATCAATATTTTCTCCTTTTTCGGAACCATGCTTTGCTCTCCATACGAGTTGATTTTCAAATTTTTAGTGGCAAATGGCAGTGTGCTTAACAAGAGAAAAAACCCTAATTGGCACTTTTCCTAGGTGATTGAATCTGGCTAATGGATTTTTTAGAGTGACATGATGCCGTAGTGACACACAATCCAATTTGACTATTTGTTTTAAAGAAAGGCATACAAACAAACATTGTTGATATAATGACTTTATCGCTTACTTATACATACATTTTATATTGCATAAGAGCTTAGGCTGATACCTGAGAAAACAAAACTCTTGGTTTTCTTTTGATCTTGCTAGTTGAGTGGGATGATACATCCTTGTTCCCTTTCAAATGGTGGCTAAGACTGCTCCCACTCAGACTTTGACTACTCCCTGGACAACCGTAAGTGCTTGGACTAGTGACAGTGTCACCTCTCCGCGGCTGCTCATTTTGGGACTCGGAGGACTGTTGAACAAGCCGACAAGTGGCTCTTGTACCCTCATTATGGTAACGAAAGGACGAGCGATAAAAGTGTGTTTCCTTGCTCTTCAGCTCTCCAGACCCGATGTCACGACCAATACCAGGAGCGGACTTAATTAGAAATATGTAAAATGGGATAAAAATAAGAAAGGGTGTATCTGCACCACATAGTAGAATTTAGGCTGATGTTAGCAATCAGTCCAAGATTAATCTCTTATTTTAAGTAAATTATAAAACATCAAATTGCTAGGTTCCCAACCCCTTCATTACTCTGATATCTGGTGGCAGAACCAAGGAGATAAACACAGGAAAATAATTACTAGCAAACATATGCTCAAATAAGTAAATTCCAGAAGCAACACTATGAAGTCATTACTAACAACTTGGATTGTACTGACCTAAGAAGAGTAGCAAAAACATTATATACCCTATCATCATCCAAAGCTGATAATTATTACTACTGTCAGTTTTTGCAAGACCTTTGAGCAAAAAGAGAAATCACATCATCTGCTTCCAAATCGTCAGAATCCACAAGTTGCAGTATTCTAAATGTATGGAGAGTTAAGCATGTGTTCTCCTATCTAGAAATACCTTGACATATTACATTGTCTTGCGATTAATGGAGTTCAATCAAGTTTGACTTGCATGCTCTTCTCTCTGACTCTTTTTGGGCTGGGGGCTTAATAAGACATGTGTTCAGCCACAACAAGTGAGTAAAAAAAGATGAATGATAATGTTTGTATTTGTAGGCTACAAGCTAAATGAATCTCACGCGAATGAATGAATCCAATAAAAAGGCTTACTCTGTATTTATTTCGTAGCTCAAGTCTGTTGCTGCTACTTATTTTGCATAAAACCGAAGCATTCACAAAACTTTTGTTGGACTCAGCAGTAATTAAAATGTGCAGGTGTATGCAGTAAGCGTTAAAAATTTCACAATAGTAATAAGATGTAAAGCCAAGTTATTACCTTGAACGCGGCAGGTCCGGCAGATTCTTGATTGAATGGCGAACAAAGGGATGTCAAATGTGCAACATGGGGAGAAGTGATTATTGACGGGCTGAAGGAATGGGTCTGGGATGTTACCAAGCCTGGCAAGCACCTTCGATATATCATTTAAATATGCAAATTCGTTACACTTATTTTAATTATTTCGTAGGATTCTACCACATGGAAACAAAAGTTTAGTGTTAATTAAAGGCTTCAAAAATCGGAAAGAATCAATCGCTCTCACGAATATTCCGCTTCAACACCAACATTTTGAACACATATGTTATGTACACGTAACATATGCGCAGTAACTACTTATAAATTGATTGGGTACATAAATAAGCTTTTACCCGTAGAAATCTGGGTTAGGCCGATACTCGGAAGTGGGAAACGAGGGTAGTAAATTATTTTGATTCGTGGTCACAGCCGTTCCAGGTATAAATGCACGCTCATGCCGAAAAAAACTGGGTTCGTAATTATTCCCACCATAATTTTGAAGGGCATCGTTGGGCCAGATTTGATCTAGTGTATTCATTGAATCTGAATTATGGTAGCACACACCGCGTAGCTCTTCACAGGGACGTGATGTAACCGATGTTGAAGTGGATATCATTGACGTTGTTACTTAAACTACTGTATAAAGTATATTCAGGAACCTTAGGACTAATGTTGATGGAAGAAATATGCTTGAGTTACCGCAACGATTAGCCGAACCACAAAACCTTTTATGAAATTAACTTCAACTGACACTACATTTAAAGTTTTAAAGATTGCTTATAAACTTGTACGAATTTTTTCCTCAATGATTTAGAAAAAATGTCTTGCCAAAAACGAAGCGCAAGTAACATTAAAAACTGAAGCTGGAACAAACCCTTGCTGGCTATCGTTTTTGGAAAAAATATTGTAAATGAAAGTGTCTACCATAACACCAACAATGAGCTTCATAGTATGTATGTCTTCTCTAAGGATCCAGCATCCCGGCAGTCCAGCGTTTCGTTTGCTGATATTTGTTGGAATGTTTTGTTACTGATGGCAAAGCTCATATTTCTTCATTTTTGTAATATTTGTTGAATGTTATACATGCGTTAAATTAAGCATATTGCCTTTTTAATCTCTGAATATTATAGAAACATACAATCCCATTTTCTTCAAACAGACATAAGATAAGTCAGTTGGAGCCAAAAATTGTGTACATTTTTATGCAATGATCTTCAATGGACATTTGGTTGAAGGTTCAGCATGTCTGCCATAAGTTTGTTTATTGTCGTATCAGTATCTAGAATCGTGCTTGCATTACGCTCCATTCCGTAAACCATGATGCACAAAAAAGTGAAAACAAACAGAAACAGCAAATTACCAAAATATGAACTTATTAAGTATGTAAAATACAAGGAAACATGCTAATTATCAATGAGCTGGAAGAAAAACCGTGCTAACGGACTATCAAGAAGATGACTGAAAACTGTGAAGAAAATTTACATCTGGTGAATCACAAGCAAAAACATTCATCATTCATTATACATGTTCGCATGCAGAAATGAGTTCAGGCAATTGAGTCACACTAAAGTTGACTTGAAACATTATAAAAATTCTCTGCAATTAAATTTTTCTCTAGCAAACAAAGTGAATATATAATTAAGATGCATTTTTTCAATTTTATCGTAATTAGTTAATGGAATGAATTGGAAAAAAGAAGCCACACGGAATTACGCTGGCAACTTTTAGAGCAACAGCAACAACAACCCTTGTCGCGGCACGAACAATCCTAATTCTCCATGATAGAGTGCATGGGTGCATTTATATTGGCATTACGTAATGCACCTGTTTCGCTTCATTCACTTTTCCATTTTCTATCTCATCGGTGTTCTTAAAGCTATGATATGATGGACACATATGGGGTTTAGATGTTGCAAGCATGCCACAATGAGTCTGTTCTTCTTGAGATGAAACAGAACCTGGTAATTAGGATAAGCCATCGCATCACCATCATAATATTAAGGCGTAACGTTTAACTATTAGCCCGTCTCGTGCAGAGATCATACTCCTCTTGGAAAATATATGAAGACATTACATCGAGCATGCATGGTGCATTGTGCCTATATGATAATAATGTAACTATGTAATAATATATGCCCTTTCCATGAAGCGAAATGCACCTACAATAGATCTTCATTTGTATATTTGGAACGGCAAGAGATTGACGGAATGTGGGTTGCTTTTCGACGCTTTTTGCTGTAAGGCCAGAGTAGGAGATCTTTGGTAGTTAGCCCTAGCAAAGAATTAATTTGTAATGCTGGCAGCAATAGAGCGCTACACTATTAAATAACAAACAACTTAATTAAGACTTTGACATCTCTACCCTAGGAGATTTAAGAAATGCAGTAGTGCGTCAACAATGGATCCACTTCGATATAATAAATTAAAACTTTAAAATGCATGATTTCAAATGTTTTTAAATTCAGTAACGGCTCTAATATCAAATTTGTAAAATTGAAATTTGTTTATTTTTATTTCTACTTTATTCAATGCTGCACGTTGATTAGTTAGAATGATAGAATTCAGTCTCAAATATATTTGAGAATTTATAACTTCTTTCGTTCTGAAAAGGATATTTGATGATTGCAGCCTAGAAACTCTAGGCAACTATATGAGTCCTTAGTACAGCTTTTGCATTTTGCAGATACATGCATCGGAATGAAAAATAAACGTGTTATTCATGTACATTTAAGGCTATTTTATTTTTTAAATTGAAGTGGAGTTGGTGGCAATTTTATTTCCAATTGGCCTAACCGCGATGTCAGAATTTGCATTACAAAGTTCAAATAATTTGATTCTACATGACTAAGATTTGAGTTACCACATTCAACTCAAACATCCATAACATCCCACGCTCAAACGTGCTGATGAGTTTTTAAGCGCAAATATAAAATCTCCACTGTACTGTTAGCAGTGTGATTGCATTAATTAGAGAGCATATGGCAGCTAATCTAATAGCATTTTATTACGACCCAGCATCACTATGAAGCTGCCAGAATCAATTAAGCTGGCCGAATGAGCCCTATCCTATTCACTAATGATTATTGAATAGTGGTAGGTAATCCATCCACCCGCACCCTTATCAAGCACATATTCTGAAAAAGGCAAAGGGTATGAATGTTTGTTATTGTAATCTCCTCGTTATGTTCTACAACGTATATTCATTTGAAATCTTTTTCCTGCTTCCAGTCTCCGCTATCGTTCCTTCTCTCCATCTGCATCTCCACGACGAAACATCATCATTAGAAAGTATGTATGTGGCGTTCTTTCAGAACTAAGCGTATCTTGATGTTTGTGACTGCTGAGATTTGGTGTGATGATCAAAGCTTGTTGCACAATACAAAGCCAACACAGTGTTATGCAACCGTATCTAGCTGGAGTAACAGTAGGCTGCAGCGGAACTTAGCAAGGAAGGAAGGATTTGTGTCACACTTGTGTGCATTTTTCGGTGCTTAATTGACCGGGGAAAGGAGATTAAAGACTCATCGCTCCATTAATACTTTGCTACTAGTAAGGGGTACAATTGTGCTTCTCCCCTAATGGTTTTCTCTCATATTATTATTGCTTTGGTATTACTATCACCAATTCATCATTATCGTGTTTATCTCACGTGCTGTGAAGCTGCATGGAAATATATTTCGTTTTCAACTTTACTCATATAAATGCATCGTGTTACTTTCCATAAATATATCTTGTCATTGCATCTTCATGAATGTTAATAAACATGGAACAGAAACATTGTATTGAGTAAAAACAGTTTGGCACTTTTATTTTTATCAACTGCCATTTATAGATGGCGTCCATGAGTAGAGTATTATCATTTTTAACGTTTCATGTACTACATTTTCTAACCATTGGTAGCCAAGGGTAACGCTTAACTACTCAAGATTTATGAATATTTAAATAATATTCATATGAAATGTCTTGACTATAAAAGGCAGATTTAGTCAGTAGTTTTGTTAGTAGGTCTCAATTCAGAGGTTTCAGGGCATTCTCGTTTCAATTAAATTCATCTCATGTACAGTCATTACGATAAGGGCTTTGGATTCGTGGAAGTTATAGAAATATTCACGGTATATATTGTTGATAATTGTGTAAATGTATACAAGCAAGATGTGATTATACTTTTTCCATCACAAGCCGTACTTATAGTAATACTAGGGAGTTTTCTTGAAAAAACTGTTTATATTGAGTCCCTGTAAAAATTCGGCAATCAGTTGCTTATGTAAATAAGAATGTTATTGGAAGTATTTATGAGTTCTTGAGAATCAAATCAAGGCAAGCTTTCTTTGATCGTATTGTCATTACCAAGCGGCTTTTTTAGAGTACTCAATTCCAAACAGCTTTTCTCGTAATAGCGTTTTATTGTGTAGCAAAGAGCAGCTACAATTTCAAGCTCCAATGTATTCCAAAATGTAATGTATTCATCGTAACTCCATCACCAGACAAAGCACACAAAGGGTTCAAGAAAAAAGGAGGAAAAATAGAAAATTAAGAGCGATAATGGAATAAGCCACTTTTTTCGTTTTCGTTGAAAGAATCCCAATTTACATCATGTGTCCCTAGTGATTCCCTCTCTCCATTGGAATGTTCAAAGCTCCAGTAATGAAATTACTTGGTGACTGTAGCAAAAAAAAGTTTTTTTTCACTAACATTTATACGTTGATGAGATTCAAATGAGACAAAAATATAGGGATTTTTTATACAAAGTAGGAAACGGAAGGGGGAATTGCGATAGTTACAATTACATCATTGCTAACGAAAAATAAAATATTGCAAGTGTCTTTTGGCTAATACCAAACAGTCAAGGAAATGAATGCCTCCAAAAACTAAATCAGACACTCATTCTAGATTAAAGTGGAAACTGCTATGAGAGATATTAGAGAGCGTGGGATTATATACATTTTTATCTGGGGAAATGAATGAGCGAATAAAGGTGGCGAATGGCTTTGTCAACCCTGTAGAAAAGCGATGCAGCATCCATATCAGCGATAATATTGAATTTGTTTTATTGTAGTTTGAAAAAATGATATTGTTAAAGTTTGCATACAACCAAGCCTAGCAAAAGGAAGAGGCCAGAGAAACCGTGAAAGAAAGTGTAAATGTTTTAGTTGTATGTCTCCAAGCACAAAGGAAAGTACTCTCATCTCTCACTCAACTCAACTCTTTTCATGGAAAGCGGGAGGAAAGGAGAGAAAGAAATTGAAATCTGCATAAAATTTATGGTGTCTCAAAGGTAAAAATGGTAATAAAATGAAGGGAGACTAAATCCTTTGAGTAAATTGAATTGCAGAGAAACGACTTCAATTTAAAAATGTCGGCACTAGAGGAGTGGTGAAGGAATAAAAAACTTTTTTTCCAAAAGACTAACTTTCTCTCTATCTCTCTCTTTCGGCTTTCTTTCTCCCTCTCAGGAGAAATGGTAAATGCATGCACGCTGTTTTTCTCATTCTCTATTTTTATAAGATTTACATCATTAAACCACCTACTCTATTATATTATGTGTGAGGTGCGATCACACACCAACATGCTTGCATGCAAAGATCAGTAAAAAAAGTAATATCGTACATTACCGGGCTCGTTTGGTAACTACACACAGCTCAACTATATTTACTACCTGATGGTTGAATGCCTGTAAGTAAAGTGGATGATTTCTTGCATGGAATTGGATAAAAAGAAAGAAAAACCCAGAGTGAGTTGGGAGAATGGGACTTTCTGGAAGAAAATTTCATTCTAAATTGAATTGTATTCATTTTTAACCGTCTCATAATGTTTGGCTTCTCTCTACCAGCCACTTTTTTTCTTGTTACCATTTTATTTTCATTTCACAACTCATCCAGCCCACCCATAATAAACGGCTGTAAATTCAATTGGGCCCGAAAAACTCGGCAAGTGTTGGAGAAGAGATTTGAATAACTTTGCCATTTTCCATGCGTGAGCTTTACTGAAACTACCAAAACTTTCGATAATTCATATTCAAGATGTTTCTTCCAACCCAACTTGGTAATCGTTCAACAATCCTAGGAGATGTGAATGAGTTCATAATACGAACACGAATTATACGATCAATTGTCAAGAGTGTTTGTTTGAAACGTTGGCTTGTGCTACATTATGGCGGCTTCAATTTCGGAATGTCGTTTCGTTTAAAGTAGTGCACTAACTTTCCCAAGCCTCGGACCAGCACAATGCAGTGATGAGATTTTCATTTGCAATTTTTCCACTGTTAGAAATGGAAAATGTACTTGAAGTTAGAACCATTATATATGCAAATGAGAAAATGGCCCAACCTCATGTTTTCAACTTTTTTTTTATTGTAAAAGTATTTTTATATAACACCAGCAAACCAATCGCAAAAAGTTTTCTTGTGTAACCAGGACTATATTATTTCAGGATTTGAAAGTGCATGCAAATGGGGAAACTTGCAAGCTCCAACTGAAATATAAATATAATGTTTCAGGTACATACTTAGCTTTATTGTCACTTTTCCATTCTTGGCATTATCTACAATTTATGCGTTCCTCCTTACTTTGTTTGTGACTGTCATTTTCTGCGGGCAATAACATTACCATTGCTTTACTCTTTTCAGCATCTTAAAATTACAGCACAAGACATGCGAAAAACAAGGGTCCTGGAATTATTCATTCGTGTATGCATAGTGCATTGGAGTTCTAATGCGTTTAAATATAGTTGTCATGATAGCATGGCGTAAACATTTTACTTTTCACGAGGCTTAAAATGTTACCTTAATTATTAACCATGTTGCTTTCTAAACTATAGATTTAGCTTAACATCTAATAATGGTGTAATCATCATTTTACAAGTTTCCATATGAACGATATAAGAGTTTAATTTAGAACCATTTATGTTGTACCTACAATCCCGTCCAAGAAAACAATAAACTAACACTAATCCATGTAATATTGCAGGAGAACCCATATTTTACTTCACTACAGGAAAAATATATATACTCTGCTAGAAATTGGAGTAATGTTTCCATCCAACGCTTAAGTTGAAAAGATGTGATACGTCAACCAAGTCCTCGTTTTACTACCGCAAATAAAGCCTTGGTGATCCTTCATACGATGAATTGAAAAATATGCCAAGCATCATACAAAAGTTGTACATTAGCTAATATAATGTCATTTTATTCGGATAAAGTTGCCAGCTAAAATAAGGGAAAAACAGCTTTCAGCCCCGGAGTTGGCTTTTGTTTACGATGTTTTGTATGCATGCGTGTTGGCTCTATGTGGTAATCCTTGCTTGCTTTCCCACAATAATATGAAGCTATTAATCATACAACCATGAATAAAACATTAGCACTTGTGTATCATTCCCCGAGAAAGAGAAACTGCGGCTTTGCAATAATTTTGTGGCTACGGGATTGTAAATTTGGATGCTTTCACTCCAACCAAACCGAGTTTTACAAACATAAATCTAACAATATAATTTCATAGGAGTTCAAATAATCTGGCAATAATTAGTTTGACGTATAAAAATCCCTATAGAAAAGATACGTATAATAAGGAAGGTAATAGGAAAAACATGTCTAAAGTATTCAAAGAAATGTTTAGAAACTGGCTTGAATTTGAATCACGAATCACTATAAATTAGAAGTAACAGGTAGGTATGTAAATGGATTTAAAGTAATCTATTCGAAACAATGGCCATTTCCTTTGTTCTCATTCTCATTATTTAAATGCAAAGAAAACAGAAATCCCTTTTGATCTAATTAAGTTGACTGCATTTCATGCCACCTTTATTTAGTGGAATCACTCAAGCAATTTCCCAATCAATCAAACCTTATTATATTTGTTTCTCGTCACATCTTATTATTACGAATTGGTGTTCAAATCAGGTAAAAATTTGAAATCCAAACACAAGGACAAAATAATCAGCAGCAGCAGCAGCTGGCAACAGTAATAAATATATCGCCCGACAATAATTCTGTGCTAGAGATTCCCACAAAATATTTTTGTTTTGCTGAAATTTAAGATGGTAGGTAGACCGCTCATGAAGCTTATTAATTTTAATGAGCAAGGACGACTCACAGATCTCTTGGAATTTTATGGTTGTAAACTTATTTTCAATCCGAATGGAAAGGGAGAAAAAACTTGATAGAAATAATAAATTGGGGATAATTTGAAACTAAAAAAAGTGGAATATGTTGCCAAAACCTTGTGATGAAAACAAGGATAACCCATTTAACTAGCTTGTTGGTTGCAATCACCACAAATGAGTCTAAAGGCACATCAGTGCCCAACCTTATTTGAATAAATGGCTCTAACCTACAACGAGGATTTGACAATTATTTCAAAGGTACAGAGTAACAAGCAGATTATTAATTATTCATGAGCTAGGCTCACCAGCGCAGTCTCCCACAATGATGGTGATGATGAGAGGATTATAAAAGGAAGCCTCCCAGAAGAAAATGAAATGGTGATGAAAAACACGCAATAATAAACTGGGCGCTTTGGGAAGGGCGCAGCAAGTAACAAGCGTCATCATCAGCTATGAACGTGTATTTAGCTTGGTTTGGTGTAGGTAGCCGTATATATATTGTTATGATATGGTATGAGTAAGCCTTAAGGCTTAATGGTCGATGAAATCTGGGAACGCTTTTTGATTCTTAAACAGAGAAAGAGGTAGAGGCAGAGAGAGAAGCAGACAAAAAACTCTTGATTTCATATCGTTGTCAAGCAAGGTTCCTCCCGTCGTTTTGTTTCATTTTGAAAAGAAGTTCGTTTATAATAAATATTATCTTGTTAAGGAAAGATTTCGTATTCAGATTCAGGGTGGTGTTCTTCTCCTTCTTCTTCTCCTTTCGTTCCCTCTTCTTGTCCTCATCCTTCTCTCTCTCCACCGAAGCTTTACAATGAAGACTCTATCTGTCAAGTCTGCTCCTTGTCAGGTAGTTGTATAGTAGTTACTCAAGTATTAAAGTATTTATGTTCTTGGTAATGTTATAGCTTACGGTGGCTGTTGTGAAATGTAAATGGTAACTTAACAATGATATTGGCTTGTGTACGCCTGGTGATGACTCTATTAACTCCACTTTCATACTGGTAATAATCGGACAAGTCACTGTTGAGCATCTTGGCAAGAATGGGATAATACCGTAGAGTTTATGTTTGTCCCAACTTTTTACCTGCAAGGTGGTGGTAGTGATGAAGATTGCTTTTTAAGTACATGATTCTGCCAGAAAAGATCCAAATCTTTGTTTCAACTTGGAAATTCGTTGAAAAAGGTGAAAAAGGTTGCTTTGGTGCGTTATACGGAGTCTCATTGTTTTAATTCTCAACCTTGTCCCTCCAGTGATAAGGATGATGAAGATGGGTCTCGAGGAACATGGAGTGAAACACAAAACAAAAAAGACATCGGTTTTACATTGGATATAAATTAACTTCTTTCGACACTTTGTGAGATTCTGTTTAGCTTCGGGTAGATTAAAAAGAAGTACAAAAGTAACCGGAGAAATGGTCGGGATGGCTATGTACATGTAATATATTGACGATAATATGTTTGGTCCCCAAAAATCCCCAAGAACTGATAACCTTTGGGATGCTTTTGGAAATTGAGTGTCTCTTCTCATATTATCTAAATCACTACTTATTTATGCGATAAAAAAAGGAATCCTTTGATTACATAATGCTACCGCCTAAGATATCATTTTCCAGTAGCACATTGTATCCATTTTTGAGATGTATTGTTGTTGTCTACGTGCGTGGTAATAAGTCGTTTAATTCGTCAACGAGGTTCTTTTAGAAAATTCATAATTTTCTGGAAATGCTTGAAAACTTAATGCAAGATGAAACTTCAGTCACCACTTCAATTTAAATCGTTCAAATGACAATTGAAACCTTGATTGCTATTGCTGGCCTTGTATGTAAATGTACATTGAGACTTACCGAAAGGAATGTATATTGCATGCATGGAGAATGCACATGAAGTACATTGTTTTGCTTTCTTGGTCTTCTGCATGCCAGACAATATTAAGTCATTACTTGTCCATTTTCATCCAGACAAGGGGTATTATATTATCTTTCTGAATCTACATGAAGGGATGAAGCACATGTACGTCTCTATTTCGTTGCTAAAATGTATGCATGCCACTGACATCAACACTAAACCAGCATGTTTGCTCTAGTTTTAGATTGCTCCCTCTATCTTTATACCCATTGCCAGCAATAATAATTAAAGACGTCTGAGAAAAGTTTATCATAAAAGATGTAGCAATTTTGGTAATTAAGTGATTGAATTGTAATGCTTTCCATGTTTACCAAAAGGATTCTAAAAGGGATAAAAAAGGATGCCGAAGCCGTAATATAATGAAAGTCATATGCAGCAAAACATCCATACGCAAGGCATTGTCATTGCACTAGCTCTTTTGAGCTCATTTGTGGGAGCCGCATGCTTGACTTTGTATTCTTACCAACTAATTAATAATGAGACAATGAGAGGTTTGCATGATTGGCACTAAATTGGCCGACCAATTTTTGTTTAATTACTGTTCACGGCTTTCCACTGAGGTATTTTGATGCAGGGAGGGGATGAAACTGGCAGAGTCTGTCTTTGTTCCAACTTTTGTGTTATTTCGTGAAATAATGCAAAGTACAGATAAAAAGGTTGCCGTCATGGTCCGTGAATAATATCGAACGTAATTGCCGCTACTTTTGTACCTGAAAATGCACTTGACTTCGTGAAGGTAAAACGAACTCTGTAATTATCACGTTTAACTCTGAAGCTAAGTAGTGTTAAGACTCATTATCATTTCTTATGCAATGAATGGGTAATAGAGAGCTACCGTTTTATTGTTGGCGTTATGCCGTGTTCCAAAATGAAAGTAATTAAAAAAGTGAGCTGATTGCGAAAACAATGATCGTTTGAACAACAATTTACGCTTCTTTATTCCTCTACTTCATTATTTATATATCGTCGTCAGGTGGTTTAAAACGTTGTGTGGTATAATACTACATGTTTATTATTTTACAGGGATCGATTCATATCCACATACTTTGAGTTGCTACATACCTTTCTTTTGAAAACCTCGAATTAACCTCGCGCTGTCACTTTTTTTAATTGTTGACGTCACAAAAAAATTACAAATGTTACATCTTCTTCAACGGGTAATGAATACTGAAACATTAAACAGCTTCAAAAAACAACGCCACCAAAATCACAAATAAATTATCACATAAAACAACATCCCATGTATCTAGTACATGTTAATAAATACTGGCAGTTCAAACAAATAGTGCCATACCTCCTTATCTATTTATACATGTTGACCAACATTATTCATTAGACTGGCCGATTTATTAGAAATTACATTATCTTAGCAACGTCGTAAACATAAATAATCCGATTTCTAATTGTTCTTAAAGACCCCTCTCCATTATTTATAAATGGTTGCCTACTTATCCCTGACTTAGGCGTTTAGCTCTCTCCATTTAGTTTCCGAATTTTATATGAAAGTCCTTAATGAACATGATATGTAAAGCTGAATTGTGATTGGGTGTGGGATTCGGGAAGAAAATGGGATAAAATACCACCTTTAGCTCAGGGTCCCAAGCGGAGAAAGAATAGATTAAAGGGTGGAGTACTCGAGGGCTGCTGCTAGGGAATTCAAATGTTGATGCTGATAATTTCACTAGTCCCTTATTTATTCAATAAGATACAAAGTTTCCTTGTAAATCTCAAGTGCGTAGCCCCACTCCAATCTCTTTTCAATCTAAACTTCTGTAAAAGCGACGATAAATGCTGATGCAGTAGTTGGACTCGAAAACTCCGTTGAAAAATGTAATCCTGGACTGAAGTACTAACTTTGAACTGGTGTAAACTGCGTATGTATATAAAATGAGTCAAAAATAATTTCTTACTCCGAGCATCAAACAGAACAAGGTGATCTCATATGGACGGGCAACAGTGCAAGTTTTGTGCACGCATCATCATGTCAAGAGTTTTTGACTGGATCCTGTTTGAAACGGCACAAAGACAGTTTCCAAATCTTGGAGTAAATTATGCAAGCCATGGTAATTGGAAAATACTAAAAGTTTTAGGTGGACTTGAAAGGATATAGTATATCACTTTATATCTTTTTTATTTGCTGCACGTAGTAACATGATATGAGCTCATAAACAGAGATTCTAGGTTTAACAACACAAAATTAATTTGAGTTTTATACCGCCGCCAAAGATTTATACTTTGAAGCTACTAAATTGTCTACATTTGTCGGTAATACTAAACTTCATTCATTCGAAATAAATTGACTAACATGTCGAAGTCTATCTAACTTTATTTTTTATAGGATCTGATGGTGCTTCTACTTACTGCTAAACCTTACTTTACATTAGCTGTTTAAATTAGAGATTTTAAAACAATTCAGCTTACTATGTATAAATTATGTACATGTTAATATAATACAAAGTATCGGTTTTACAAACAACATGATTTATATATATATATATATGTGTGTGTGGGTGAGTTCTCTCTCTCATTGAAACAATACTGCACTGTAAATAAATATTGCTTTCACGGTACCGTACTAAAATATCTCGGTGAAATGTACACGCTCAATATTATAACATTACTGGTGTGACGTTGATAATGTTTAACGTTTAGAAGCTACACTATACTTGCGTTCCGACTATTCATCAGTGCGGTGCAAAAAGTTGAGCACTGTTTTGGATTAACGTATTAAAATTTGCTGCAGCGGCTGCGGCGGCAAAAGCGGCTGCGAGATGCGGTCTTGTCGCCATCTTAATCTTCTCTAATTCCGCTTCCTGGAGTCGCTTCGCCTTCGCTCTTCTGTTTTGAAACCATATTTTCACCTGGAAAAAACAAACCAAAAAGGTAATCAATATAAGAGTCAACTTTCTCTCTAAAATGTCAGACATTCTTATATGCAGAATTTATCGTTGGGAAGGAAAACTGACTGAATGACTGATACTAATTAGCATCACAAAGGACAATTAAAACCTTGAAAGATAGTACGGGAAAAAGGCAACGAGCTGGATGGCATGCTAACTGGAGGAGGGAAGCAAGTATATGCATATTGTGTGGGAGAGAAGGGACCGTGCTTTCCTATTTTCTTGCATATATAATCAGCGGATAGGTACCTGCCTATCATCACTCTGCACGGAGTGATGATTTGAACCGAAGAAAACAGACTGCCGGCTGTGTAAGCCCATAATATATTATAGCGGAGAAGGCGTAAATGATAATATGGACGTAAGGGGTAATGAATAATCGACTGATTTTCATTCTTATTACTTAAGGTATGGTAAGAGACAACCTAATAGCACCCGTAATTAATTAATCAACTAGCATTCCTATTAACCTTACTTCAGTCTTTCCGCTCGTTTCAAAGTCTTCAGGCTAATCTAAGAATGCAATTTTAATAAGCTCACTACTGTGGAATATCAGGCATGCTTCGTTCCTACAACAAGAAGCCGTAGAAAGTCAATTTTCAATATTATTTTCTTTTCCTGTATTCAACCCAAATGTACATATTTTTGTATGCATGTATATACTTTCTTTTCTAAACCTTTGACAGGCTAAACAATTGAAAATTGAAATAATGAAATATGCACGCATAGACAGTTGGTTGGATGTTGAACATTTGGCAGTTCTGCTTCTTTCTTGACAAGTATACGAATGCCCCATGAGCAAGCAAGTATGGTAAGATTTCAGTTTTCTTCGTGAGGTGGAAATTTTAATGGCTCTCTCTCTCTCTCTCTTCTCTCAAACTCGTTTGTTCGGCTATATGAAATGAGTATTAAATGTGAAGAATATGATATAACTGTCATTTGTAGCGTGTGTTGCTAGTACACTGTCTTGAAGCTTGGTAGCAATTAATAATTAAAACCATTTTGTTCGAAGCTATGATGACTGATTAATGAAAAGAAACACCCTTTCCTATTTGCCTTCTGAAACCTAATATACTTTTCATATTTCTCTGCCGTTTTTTCTCCTTCGTCTGCTAACGCGCTCATATCTGTTATGAAATATTCATAATAGATATCACCAACTGTAAGACTGAGTCTGCTCATTTTTTCGTGACATTTTTTCGTTTCTGAAAAATATGGTTCACTTCAAAATATCGGCAGCCTTTATTATTTACATTGACAAAGTTGGAGCGGTATTTTGTTTACTACATATTGTGTAAAGAAATACACCAAGTTAAACGGATGCTCAATACACACAGTAGTACAGCGATGATGATGAGCATCATTAAGTCAGGTTGATTTCTTATGGTAGATTAGACTTTGACTAAATGCCAAGTCATCAAAAGCTATTTTCGGAGAATTAGAACGAGTCACTATAAAAGATTGAGGCAAACTGACTAATGTCCTACAGCATGACTACGATTCGTCGCTACAAGCATCTTTCTTATTTTTTCACAAACTCCTCTCCAATCCCAACAGTTTGGCAGATATGTGGCGAACGACAACCACGACAACGCACGCATTTAATGTACACATGTTATGCTCTGAAAAGTGCTCCTGCTCTCATATTATATTCTTGTCATTAATTCATCATTCAACTCAAGAAGTATGAAAAGTTGCACACATGCAACAAAACATGGTGCTACAAAAGGTGTATAAACTGTCTCAATATAATTTAGTTCGACGTTCTGAAAGCTCCACTCAAAATCCATATTTTTCACAGTTTTCTTCCTCCATTTTTCAACACTTTTTAATCAAGTCAGTACAACGACAAAATGGCTTGGTCAAAGAAACAGGGCAAAAACAATTACTAACTAGTTGAGAATTATATGGCACACTAGCTTAATAAAATCAGCCAGCCGCTGATTCATCCACCAAAGTAATAAGAGCAGCACAACACACTACACCTTTTTTGTAAACTAACATGGTTACTCAAACGTATTACTTACAGCACATTAAATGAGCGTGGCCTTATAATACTGTCATACATTTGTTGTCGTCTCTTCATTACATCGTTTTAGCACGCCAGTTTTAGTATTATGGCTACGAGCCCTTTGATTTAACCAACTTGTTTTGTAAGTGACGACCAAAATACACACATTTGTTTGAGACAGTTATTAATTTCAAGAGACAACGTATGTACGTGCATGCTGTAAGAAAATGAATATTTGCTTGCAAACTAGGGTTCTCTCTTGTTTAATACGACATGTGTGTACTTGTATTACATCCATGCATATTAAATAGCCCATGTTGGACTCTGTATAATATTCGTTTCTGTTTTTACGAAATAAACTCAAGTTTTAGCTAAATTAAAGAAAATTAATTCTGAAATGTTGAGTTGAAAAGGGAAGCAGTCCATCAGTTGTAATCTGCATGAAACGTTTAGTGTCTGCTTGTTACATGACATTATTATACCGCTTCCCTTTTGTCTGTTGTCATTGGTCTAACTAGAAAATGAAAGGCTTTAAATGCGTTGCCACTTCGTTGCCATTAAGGTTGTGTAGCATGGGCTCAATAAACGTGGTGAAGGAGGAGGAGAAAGGAGGAGGAATCATTATAATTGCGTCTATTGTCTTGTCTTTTGTAATTGTCCATGAAATAAACAAAAGACTAAATGCCTATATAGATGTGACTATCAAAAAAAGATGTTTCTTTGACTACATATTAACTACAATCACCACCATCAGCATATCTCTCATAAGGAGAATGTTCACCATAATCTTATTTTCAATTGCGCTGTTCCCGTGTAAAAAAAATGTGCTAAATCCTTTTTTGGGGACCAATTAAGTTACAACAAAACTGTTTGGCAAGAAAAAGTCTAGGGAGTATATATTTGCTTATAATGAAAACATGTCTGCTCTTTCTATATGATAATGATGCTGATAATAAGTGATAAACATAATGGCGACGAGGAAAAAATGAGTATTGTACTTACTGACTGATGTGATGACTGTGGAAAAAAAGAAAAGAAAAATGAGAATTCCATTAAAATTGTTCAGTCGCCACAGACAGATGCATGCATAATATAATAATCTTAATTTCAACAATAAAAGCTGTTGTCCCTATGAAAAGATTCCTTCAACCATTATGTCTAAGGTTGAGCGGCATTCTGACTCATTATCGTTTAAGAACAATTAACAATCACGAAAAGAGGCACAGAACAGTTTCGTTAAACAAAAATTGTTAAAAACCGTTTCAATTTGAATTAACGACCCTATTTTTTTCTTCTTTCATACCTACATTACTACAATATAGCCATTTGGGTATCGTGTTTCATCACATTATAATATTGTGGCGTTTGTTGAAGGTAATTAGAAGGAGGTAGGCGATTATGACTATGTTTGTAGTTTTTCACGCTATAGCAATCTTATCTCAATTACTGTACATATATCACTGATAATGATGGTCTACTACGAGTACTTAGCTTTGTACAATTTTTACATCATTATAATTTTTACAGTTAGCTATACTATGGCTAAAAATCTTAACAAGTATGCAATTAAATTGACATTGCATTTCAGGTTACAGCGTATGAAACTTGGCAGTCTTGTAAGTGGTGACAGAGTATCTATTTGCAAACTTTATTTATTTACATATCCTTCAGAAACCAATTCTTTAACTAAATTGTCCCCTATAATTACCACGGTAAGAATAACTAGATAAACGGACAAAGTCTGACCTTTTTGTTGCGGGCAACATAAATGAACAATTGCAATTGGTTTGGTTATTGCTTTGACTCTCTGTACAAAAAAATTTCCTCTCTAATTAACTGAGTCAGGCTGATTGCAAGACGATGAAGAAACTCGAGTGGGAGTGAAATTATATCCTGTTCGTTTAATTCAACGTTTTGCGGCCTTACTTTACAATTTGGCTCTGTACTTTCTTAGTCTTCTTTTCCGCTGATCTAGTAGACGGTCATTAAAATCCGAAGAATGATTTATGATATTTATGATTGTGTCAATATAACAAAACCTGACAAACGGAATGGCCAAAGAGAGCCCATGATATTATTGTACTTCGAATTCGGGTAATGTCTTTTGAATTTGAGCGACAAACCCAGGCTTATAAGAGTGTGCATGCGTATTTTCAAGTGTACTCAACTCATGCACGGAGGATGTATGTCAAAAGAGCCGATTAAGTTGACTTATTTCAGTAGATGAAACTGGTGCACACCTGCTAATTATCAACTCACGTCATCGGTCAACAAATCCACGATAGTTATATTCACTTGGATGAATTGCATTCAGAAATTATTCATCACTTTTCTTTCTCCAAGCAAGAGTGTGATTATCCATACATGCGTGCCTTTCATGTGCATGTCTGGATGTAAAGGATTTACAAAATTGAACTCTATTTTGGTTAGGTTTGCCGACATTACGAAACATTCAATTCAAATTAAATTATTTTGTTTCTCAATGTATTCATGTAAACTCAAACTATCATTTATTTCTTGAAGTCGTCCATTGAAATAGTCGGCAATTAATTAACAGTCGATATTATCACATGGTAAGTTCTCAATACTCTCTACTTCAAACAAATAGTTGACGCTCATAATAATCTTGATATTCTAAATTTTAGGCAATCAACTTTAACAACTACCTCGTTTCATACCCTTGTTTACTACCCAATTATTACCACCTTCATTCTGGAATACTGGTAAGCTCACTACTACTTCCGTAAACCTGCATTGGGGTAATCCATACATGCTGATTTTGTTTACGAAACTCATTATTTATGCACATAATGTTTGTTCTGGCATTATTGGCTTGACCAGGTAGCTCTTGTAATAAGGCGATAATGAATCAGAAATAAGCTCGTTAATAGATTGCCGGCCTGCCTCATGGCTAACTTTTGTGTCTCTAAATAATTGCACTTCCAACCCACCACAAAACCAATTTTGTTTGTGCATCAGGTCACCATTTTCATGCGACCGTAGTAAACCAGCGCAGAGATTTTGTAATAAATAAATTACGTGAGACTATTACAGAATAATAACCGTTTGTTCTCTTTCCTGGCCAGCTTTTGCACAATATAATGTATACTGAGCCAATCATAAATTACTGTTTAAAAGGACACATTTGCCATTTCCAGTAATTCCCTTTTTCTATCTAAATAGACACCAAGGCGGAAATGAGAACTTGTGTGTGCAGTAGTTTGCGAGCCTGTATTGTCTAAATTATATTGTAAGGTAAATAAGGTGATCGTGTGAGACTATAGTAGAGAGAACGTAATGTGTAGTAATGATGATAGCAGACTATGATCAGGATAATGGCCATGATTTGATGATAATAGTTTACTAAATATTTTCCCTGAAACGGAGCATAAAATCTAATACACCTACTTCCGAATAGCAATGATGCTGTTAACTCTACTACGAAGGAAAATATAATTTTCTAACATCATTATTTTTAACAACATTTATTTTGCAGTGAGGACTTGACTCGTTGTGGCTCACACACAGGAAAAAATGAGAATTGACAACATGATAGGAACTGAATTGCTTCATGGGCTTAAAAACCACTGATTTCATAGAGTATAAACTGGAAGGTTTGGGTAGAAAAATCAAACGTAATTACTGATAATGACTGTATGTTTGATGCACCAGTTGGTAAGCACAGTGAGTGAGGGTTGAGCCATTGTTATTATTCTCACTTCTCATGCAAACATCATTTCATCTCCTAATCTCATCTTTTCCACTTATATATCGTCCTGATATAAAAATGTTTTTTCTGTAATAAAAAACTCAATTGAAAATCTGATTACTGTTCTCTTGTTGTGATGTCTGTCCTTTCACAGTAATTTTTAAGGCAAAGACATCCCGTTCTACCATGATTTGAAACTAATATAATTTTAATGAGATCTTGGCCGCATTACATATTCTTCAAATCGATATGCTAATTCAATTTCAAGCTACCAAATCAGTAGAAACAGTTGGAGAAATGTGGGTAAGCACAAAGTAACTTGTAGTACATGATGATGTTAAGTAAGTTAACATTTTAGTATGAAGGCTACAAAAGGAAATGAAATCATATTATTGGCTTGTTAGCCCGTGAGAGGTGGGTATGTGAGAAGTAAAATTTGAGACAGTTTGTAGAAGACGCCTATTTTGTTCCGTTATCTAATGCTCTAATCAACCACGACAAGGAACGCATATTAGACCTTGTACACTCACACAATTCAGTTACTACCAAATATTTTAATTTTATACAGATTGTCTTCTTGTTGTTTGCCTGCTTCTTATGCAGTCCTTGCTTATCTATGGCCTATCAGCACGTCACAACACCCCTCGTTATTTATATCCGATTGCTTCATTTCGAACGGAATACAACTCGTACGTGAATGTATGCTGTATAATAATATGCGTTGTCAAGTTCCTGCCTCATTGGTAATTCCAAGTATGTTTTCTAATTAATTTTATTATAATACATTCTTCACAAACTAAACAAAAGAATCTATTCCAGACTCCCAACTCATCTGAGAAATCCCGACATCAAATCTTCTACGACACAATTTTTGTTCTGACTTACGCCAGAAACAAGAAAATGCTTCTACCGTAACTAATGTAAACAACGGATTTGAGAAAGAGTTTTTCCATGGAATAAATTTGTATTATCCTATCTACGTATTTTAATTGAAAAGGTGTCTTTTCTGTTCCAGAAAACCCGTTCATTAGCGGTCATTAAAAAGGGAGAAAACATTAGAGGTAGATTACATGACTAAAAATAAAAGTATGGATCTTTAGCCACCGTATTAATATCATCAGATTTGATCCTGCAGTAGTGACTCTTTTTCCCCCAATGCAAATGAAACGAAGCGTTTTCACGTTTCAAAAAAAAAGGATGAGAGATGACAGCAATACAGATACAAACACCAGCCAGTCATGATAATTCGTATAACGCCTCTTTACCCAATCAGTCAGTTTTCCCAGCACCAAAGAACTCCTGTGCTGCTATGCAGCGTAGACGTGGTAAGCGTGCTAGACTGCTTTTGTCAAACAGGGCAGCTCAACTCAAGAGCAGTAAGAAGCAAGTAAGATATAACTACACAAAAAATACTAACCTGCGTCTCGGTGAGATTTAGGGAAGAAGAGAACTCGGCTCGCTCAGCTATCGACAAGTACTGCTTTTCACGAAATTTCTTCTCTAATGCTACGAGCTGCTGGGTTGTAAATGGTGTTCTCGGCTTCCGATTCGGTTTGTGCTTCCGCAATGTGCATTTGACTGGAGAAGGGATTTTTGGTGGGGCGGATGGATCATCAGGATCTAAAAAAACGAAGTTTCTTCCTTTCAGTGATACTGATGAGGACAAAACGATTTCATATTAAGTTGAACATTTCTAGTTAAGATCATTTCTGCAACCAGCTTTTATGATGTCTGGATATACACACAAAGGAAGTAACATATTGCACCGCCGCAATAAAATACATAAACTCTAATGGGGTCTACCCTGTCTATTGAGCGAAGTAGGAAGTTCTCTAAGGAGGATGAAAGGAGCTTGACCGATTGAAATGGACAATAAAAAATGGGCCAGTCTCCAAATATTTAACTTTCCGTCTAGCCAAATATAAACAGAAAAACTGTGGGGAAATATTATCCCTTTAATAACCATAACACAAACAATGAGCCGCTGTGTGTGTGTTTGTTCAAAAAATCAAGGCAATTTGGTATTTATCAGTCAAGGGCTAAAACTTAAAACCGTTTATACTTTTTGTCCTCGTTTCAATGACAGCGCTGTTTGAAATGTTGAAGATGCTTTGTAAAAATAAGTAAAAATGTTAAAATAATAGTATACCAATCTTCCTTAAATATGAATAAACACATTTTGAACCATCCCAAAATATCCTTTTATGGCTGAATAAACCATAAACCACTGCCAGTTCCCATGCCTATGAACTATAGAAGCCTTTGTCTGTATCCAGTTCATTTATTTTCAATGGCACTCTTAATCAGTCGTAAAAACTAATTTTAATTCATATAAATATCTCACAAGCAAAGAGAAAATATTTTAGAATCGACTACAATTTTAATGAACCCCTATTAATGGCTTCATTATGAAGACACAATGCGCTAAAATTGAACAATTTTAATAGTGAATTTCCTTTACCTCATTTTCAGAGTAATTATAATTATCGCTCATGTAGCATTATTACAACCCTAGTCATTGTCGCTCACACACAAACACAGCCAACCAAACATCGCCCTCAGATTTGCCTTTTAAAACGAAATCTAATTAAACTAGCATATTGTACGATTCATTAAAATTTGATGATTATGATATGATGATGAGGATGAGGAGGGAGCTGAGCACGTAGCTTCCTTTTTGTTTTGCGGGCTCAAGAAACATATTTATTCAACACGAGGATATTAGTGAAAAGATAAAATATGGAGTGAATAATATATACGTATAACATGAATGTCTATTATAAGTCATAAGTTGTATGCAAGTGTACTTCAGTTTTGATATGCCTGTTTACAACTGGCACGTCAACTGGGTTTGCATGCACTCCTAACATTCTGTCATTCACGAGTACTTTTTAGAAAAAACAATGACTCTTTTTTTCACCTGACACATTGCATGGTTCCAAATAATGTATTATTATTTTTACTGCAGATAATGATATTTTTATTTTATTAGAATATCCTTTTTGAGCCACAGAGGGCTAATCTCTGTATGCTGTGAAGGAGGTAGGAGACGAGCTAAACATTTAAAAAAAGAATGAACAAACGGTCTTCAAATCATCGTGATTTTGTTGGTTACATGCTTGCTTGGCTGCATGACGTGTCGGTGACAGACAAGGTGCGTGCATGAAAAAAAGTTTTTAATTTAATTGTTGGAAAATATAATGGATGAGATAATGTGCAAACTAAGTGTTGACGGTTTGATGATTTGATTGTGACGATATTACCATTGTGAAGGAAGATTCCAAAAATGCAGGACTTTTCGAGTGACTGGCGTGTGTATATTTGTGTGCCTACTACGATAACATGTATATATCTGGGTTCTATATCTACTGTAATATCTCTTCAACCTTCTGTTGCTTTTACAGTGTTTAACACCAATGCTGTAATGTCATGTTATTATTATTACATGAAAAGAAGTAATAATATGAATGCCAAAAAATACTTTATATCTCTTCTATGTATGTGGTGCAGAAAACCTCTTTTTTTCTTTGTTTGCCATGGTTGGGGAATTCGACTGACAACTACTGTTTTTGGGATATGAAAAACACACCATTTTTTACGATGACGTGTTGATGATGATGGTCATCATGTCGTGGCTAACCGTATAAAATTCTAAAGTAAGAATATTCTCCTGTGTCACCAATTATCACACGTAAATTTTCATTACTCTGTGAGTTCGTCATGGCTCATGATCAACATGATCATTGGTTGCTGATCTCTATATTCTTATTAGTGATGAATTGCAGACAAATGAAATTTCCTGATTTACAAAATGAGCATGCTAACCCCTCCACAGTTCACACACACGGGTTCCACTTTATTATAGAACATTCACGCTTCCATAATTTGACGCTGGGGCAAATTTTTTGAGTTGCTAAGCTAACCATGTACTTATGAAACTATCGATGAGAAATCTTAAAAACCTGCCTAGCTGATATTTGTATAGGTGGTAAATAAACGAATAATAAACACCAGTAAATGACTTACTGCATGAGCTTTCACTCAGTGGGTTGGCGAATTTGAGCGCAGACCAGGTTGACATTGCGGCAGGATGATGTGCAAAATTAAGACCGGGCATCAGCAAGTTCCCCGGATAATGAAATGGATATGCTGGAAACATGGGGCTATTTGGCACAGGTAAAGGTTTCAACACTGCTGGACTTGGAGGAGTTGCTGGAGGTGACAGGTCATTATACTCATGGACCATCATTCCATTATGACTGCTTGTACTACCAGCGCTACTACTACTGCTGCTGTGATTATCCTTCTGATTTGAACCTCCGGAGAGGAGAGAATCAACAGTGAAAAGAGATGATTTTGTAGATTTTGTGTCTGCTGGCGGTGAAGCCCTCATTCCATTGACTTTACCCATCATTAAGCCTGACTTGGGGGATGTGAGCGATTCACTTGTTAAACTTCCAGAAAGTAGTTTGAAATCTGATAACATCTCAATATCTGTGGAGTTCCAACTGAGTTTTATTCACCAACTTTGAGATAACTCACTGTTTTTAATTAAAGTTTTACCACAATTTTGCACAAATTTTTTGTTTTTCACACAAAAATGATGATTAGTTAGTGTAGTCTGTTAAACACCTTATAAAATTGTAAACACCGGGTTAAGAATCCTGTAAGATAACAACAAATCTGTAAGTCCTGTGTCCGCAATATGGGGTTTTTCAGGAACAGCTCTAAACTGTGCACTTGACAGTGAGATACAGAATCATGGAATGAGAGTGTCAACAAGATTTTTTCTCTACTAGGCCATTTCAGGCAGGTTGGTAGCGATGATGTTTTGTCATCAAAAAGGGTGGCACTAGTATGTTTTACAAACACATGAATTCTTGTATATATCTCCTTCCGTGTTAACTTTCGGCCGACTGTTAAATTTGAGTTAGGTTTTGGTTCAACCTCTCCTCTTCCCAAGAGCAATGACGAGGAGCAGTGGTGTGTTGTACTCTCTGTAAGGTTGCTAGTTGATGTGTGAGGGTCCTCAAAGCCTTACCAGCCTACCTAATGCACGACAGCCACTGCTGAAAGCATGGAGAAGAAAAAGTTAAGCTTTTCCACACAATAACAATACAGTGCATGCGTATCGACATTAACCTATTCCGTTTGTACCTCTTTATACACTCGCTGTGGCTGTGCTTTTACCAAAGCCTCCTAAATTAATGATATCACTGTGTGTCTGTGTGCGAACACAGCTCAATGTTAGGAAGGACAGAAAACTTATGTTTTTGTGAGTGGCGTATATAGCCTTACTTACTCTTGCACTCACTTAGGAAGGTATATGTGAAGTCTTTTTTGGGATCCAGCCAGACTCAACTTAAAAGCAAAGTAGACAGGCGGATCCATGAAGGAAAAAATCATGAAAGAACCTCACACATACACACTCTCGGATACACAACGATAATCACCCTAAAAACCCTGCAGCATCAAGTTAGAATATCTATCGTAATGTTTGTCAGATCTTTGTACAACATGGGGTGGTGAACCTTTACTAAGAGATGTTGGATACAATCTTGCAGTCCAACATGCCGTACAATGCTCTCGGTAATGGCAATGCGCCTTAGAGCTTGCTCCTCCGTTTCTCCTTGCTGACGACTGCTCACTTTAGTGCTTGTGTGTATGACAGTTTCTTGCTTGCTTGCGCGTTTCAAAACGCACAGGGAACGATGATGTGATGATACTTCACACTCACTTGCTATGAATTGAATCAGTAGGCCCTCGTAGTGAAAAACCATTTTTTAACAACTGAACATTTCTTGGTTTTTGGGCCAAAAGCTTGTACTTTTTATTGACATGGTTTAATGTCCATTAACACTTAATTATCTGGTTTTCATACAAACATTAGCACCAATATACTTATGCACAAAATAATTAGATAATGTACATAATGCACCATTAAAATACAAGGTGCTGTTAATTGAAGATAGAGCATAAGCTTCATAATGATAATGAACCAGTTGCGCTAGAAAATTGGGGCTCGTAAAAGGAAAAATAAAATCAAACATCAAACAAAATTCACGATATTCATAAACCATTGTCAAATATTATGTTTTGTGTTGTGGACATCATGTTTAGCTTGTCAGCTTTTGACTGATTTATAAATAATCAGTAAAAAGGCAACTGCAAACGATTTCTGACGAATCGCTAATCCCTCGGAAATTGATTATATCTGTGCTACATTGTAAACTCGCCGAAAACTGTAAAACGTACGGAAGGGATCATATACAGACAAGTGCATAATATGTATTAATGTTCATGTATTGCACCTTGCTTCTCTCCTTTTTTAAAATGGGTTTTGTTTAACTTAATACCTAAAAAGTAAAATGTTTCCATGGAGGTAAGCCGCTTTAAATCGGATTACAATCATCGCACATGGTCAGGCATTTAACAACTACATTTAAAAAAGGATCCAACATCAAGGAACTAATAGCCAAGGGTACATGTGTATGCTCCTCAATGTATTCCTGTGCTTCTTTGTAGGATATGAGTTAATCCTTTTGTATTGTCTCATTAAAAAACAAAATATCAGTTTTTAAACCCCCATCACTTTTTATAAAACTTGAGCTTAATGACATTACACATGTTGAGCTGAAAGCTTTTTCCTCAGAAAATAAGGGCATGTACAAATATAATAATATTGCACCGCTTAAAGGGATTACCAAAAATACATAATCCGCTTCCAATCACCAATGAAATATGCCTTTGTCAGAAAAAGGAATCAGCATAGCTAAAGTCGAGTTTACCTACAATTTTGAGACATGAACTCCTACACCAACCATGTCAACAGTGATACACCCTGCTTGATGCAAAGTCATTGCTGAAACACGTAGATAGGTGTACATTCAAAAGTGCATTCAACGCTTAAATTTTTTAGGTAGAAAATGACATGAAGAAAGCGAGTAGCACAAACGGTGTGCATGTGAATATAAGTAATAATAATTTTACTTACATTTAAAATGGATGTCATACAATTACTTCAATAATGCATCAACAAGCACAACAACACCAGAGAAGTAAGCAAAGAAAGAAGTAAGCGGTTCAATGAGGTCACTTGACGTTTCGTAAAAATTGGAAGCAAAAAAGGGTCTTCTTTTTCTTTCATGAGCTTCTTTTTACTTTTCTTTGGTATCATTATTATATGAAACCGTCATGTGAGTACAATTACACTATTACATTGAAAAGTCACAGCATGGGAGAAGAAGACGCTCCTCAATTCCTTCAAGATGCAATAGATCCATGGGTTATGGGTTAACAATGTGTGTTGTACAGATAATTTCAAGAATTTCTTGAGCTATTCGGTGGTTTACACATTTTTAGGAAGAAAAATTCCAGGTTTGTGTGGGGATAAATGGGAATGGCTCACTAACACACATTTTACCAATGCAAACTAGATTAGGCACAGTTACAGTAGCATGGCTTTGCTTTCCAGGTTTTTGAACTTGGTTCACAATAACCTTACTATTTTTTCTTGAGTTTGCCAAGTCATTCAAGAGACATTGGATTCTCACCGATGGGACATGCATTATTTACACCATTATATTGAGTAAGTGAGCACTTTTTTGGAGTGATTTCTTTCATTTGTATTCATAATACTGTGCTCTTGTTGTTGTATATGTTTGGTTGAGTGTGGGAGAGGGAGCGAGAAGAATGGTGAACAATTATAAGAATTTGAAAATTTAGTGTGAATGGACTGCTTCAAATGCGGAGTCAATTATTTTTCAGAATGGAACATGGAATTTCTACTTTTTCTCATACTTCACGCTAACTTTGTCACACCTCATGTGACCAAAGAACATTTCTTTACATCTTTCTATCTGATATGCATGCCCTGTAGTCTTGGCATACTTATACTACGCACATATTTCAAAAGTTTGGATGCCACACATTTTGGTGAATGATTGTGGTATACTTAATAAATCCTGAAAGTTCAGAAAGCTATGTGGAAAAATGATTTAATGGGGCACTCCAAAGAATTGTATTTTTTGTTACTGTACCGATCATAGTAAAAAATGAGAACTGATGGGGATCTTTTCCCAAGTCATCAGCAAAAACTGTCCCTTATTTAGTCACTTCAATGAAAAGTGTAGTCAATTAAAAGTCATTAATAAAATTTAATTGTCCACAGCATATAGACCCTTTCACTAAAAGAGTGTCATCCGAACCATTTGGTGATTGGATCAACCAAAGGCAGCTGCTATTATAAAATCTCTCTCAATAACTTGGGAACTAATAATATGTATGAATTATGTATTTTTATTACACGTACCTTCTCCAAATTGCAATTTAACTGTGTGCATTATAAAATGACTATCCTCGTAATAATGAGTGTACATTTCTATAGCATATTAATAAGCAAATTTGACAATACAAAGCTGAGCAACCCTTAATTTACAGGGATCAATCGTTTACAAACGGGGAAAAGGTACATGCACGAGCATAGTAGGCATAAGCGCCAGTCGCCTTACTGATAATGTGAGGGTCTTTGTGCAAGCAAACTACTTTTTTTTCAATACTTCAATCTGTTTGAAATAACAACAATAAGTTAGTATTAGGGGGAGCGGAGAAAGATCGCGGTTGAATGATCTGCTTTGTCCTATGACAAAATGCTATAAATCACTGTGACTTTTTCATACAGCTGAAAGACTCCTATGAATTCCATGTTCTACTATGATTTTATTCAAAAGCCCTTAAAAAAGAATTGTGGAACATTATTGACTGGAATAAGTATATAATATAAATACAAGCTATTTTGTCGGCACCATTATGTTAATAATAACAAAACACGTAAAAGTCATACGCAGAATCACCAAAATTCTGCCTTCAACTTAAACGACTCAAGTATCCCAAATGACCTTCTTGCTTCATTCTTACAATATTACGCATGGATGAGTTGTTGCCTTGAATGAGAGTAAAAAATGTCTTGTAGCAACCAATATGATAAAGGGTATCATGGGTACCAGTTCGGGACGTAGGTAAGTCATGTATTATGTAACTATTACACTACTGAATCATATTACATTTTGAATACATTTAAATTTCTGGTCATGCGTGCGTTATGGGGATTCATGTTGTTCTGGTGGTGCATAAAGTCTCAAGTCTTGGAGAAATTGCGAGTTCACAGTATGATAGTTATAACAAAAAGTTTACTGTTGTGTACATGCATAAGCATGGACATAGATACATTAATAATTCGAGTGACACTACACGACATTTGACTTTGCATTTATTTTAAAGCCTTCTTTCTCCATACTCTACTGTGGGTATATCTACTACACTTTTACGCACTGGATTCCAAGCTGACATGATAAAAGAGCTGGAAAAACTTTCTGCTTTTGAGAAACTGCTTGAGAATATAATGCCCCATAGTACTTTCTGACTGTAAGGCCGTATGCCTTGTCGTTCAAGTTCATTTTCGTATTGTGCTCTCGTCCATGGATGGACTTTTCATTGTAATCTCATTATTAACATTGTACCAAGTCAGTAAACCACCTAGAAATCACAATTACACACTGAAAATTCATCTGTCGTGTGCAAGCTGAGCAGTTTTACATTCACCATTTGGGATTAGGATGGCTACCTTATATTTACTCTTTATCAGTTCAACACAAGTCTCGATATGCTCCAGTAAAGATGAAGCATTTGTAAAAATAACAAACACATGGAGACGTAGCCACTCACTGTCTTTGCTTTATCAGTCGTAAAAATTCTCCAGCTACATCTTTTCATTGCGTACCTAGGTCCGTATTTAATATACTGCCAAATAATGAAAATCCCAGTGAATGGAAAAGCTAGTACAAATGTTTGTGAATGGAATAGAACTCAATACCATACAATGAAATAAAGTCATGTTGTATTTGTATAAAAAATGCGATATAATGTACAAACTGCAATTTATCAGTAAGTTTTGACACAAACAAAGTGTTTGCCACTTAGATTTTACCTAAAAGAGGCTGGCTACTTGGTTGGCTGTGAGACCCTGTGACTGGTTTTCTCATTTTGACAAATTACGAATGCCACAATACTTAAAGTTTTCAATAAAACATCAAGCTATCTCAACTCAACTGGGCATGTATATATATGCATGCTGCTACTTTACTAGTCTATCACATCTACACTGACTCTGGCCAGACTGCTCGCTATACACTCTTAAAAACTCTTTAATGAATGAAAACAGTCCATATAAACCTGCTCTGCTCAACAGTGAGTAGTGCTGGATGAATGAAAACGTAAAGGAGCGAGCAGGCAGACAATAACAAATGCTTCCTTTGATGTTTATGTTTCCATACATTGGCAGTAATTTTTAATTTAGCTTATTGTTGATGTAAGATTGACTCCAGAAGTGTATTAAAGCCAGTTGTTCACGGAGTTGTACAATACAGCAACATAATATTTCTACTGTACAAATGTGTCAGGTTGCGGACTATTTTTTCTTGAGAAAGTAATGTGTGGACGTTTTTATTCAAACATTTGAAGATATTTTGTTGTGAATGTCTCATTTATCACAAATGTACCTCATTTTTCACCGCTGGACTGAAAAGATGTTATCAGGTATACACGCTATGTGTGCAGCAGAGAAGAACTGAGCTGAAATGCAAGCAACGCATTGATCTGAATTACCAACATTGCCTTTGTTTTCTTGGAAAGTCCGTTTTTATTCTTAGCTACTATGAACTATGCTATGCTGGTGATTTTGTCATTAGTTTCGTAAACTTTGTAAGATGTGAGTTTAGAAATACAATATTCCGTATTAGCTACCACCAATCAAACATTGAAAACTGGTAGAGAGATTAATAGTAGTAATTGTCACAAGAGAACTACTGCCTTGACTCGTTCCCCTTTACACGAAGATGTGTAGCTCATTTATCACACATGGGCACTGAGAGCTTGGCGTTAAAACAATTAACGAAGGATTTTAACAGTCAGTTCCATTTTGGAAGGGCAGAAGGGGGATCTGGTTAATTTAGTTCATTCATTATTTTGAAAATAAAGTTATCTTTTTGGGTTTGGCTGGCTGAAAGAAAAAGGATGCAAGGTTCCCCCAAAACAATGGACAGAGTCGAATTACTTAACAAACCAAAACAACTGTAAATGAGGTCCGGCATTCATTACTCGTGTGAAGGCATTCATGCATAAGCTGTTACATTAAAATAAATTATTCATATTTTTCATGGGCTAATAACAAAATCGGAAAGCTTAAGAAGGAAGAAAACATATGATGTTAAAATATATATTATTGTTAGCAGTTAGCCTACACATGTATGTACGTGTAAGCTGGCATGGCACATATTACAGTTTAGTTGGTAAAGAAATGTGTATGCATTTTCTACACGGTTGAGCAGTGCGTATGCATGTTCAAGAAAAAAGAAAAGGCTGAATTGGCCGGACATGATTTGGACGGAGTCAAGTCAGTTAGGATATTGGAGTCGGAAAAGTCGGATCCTTTGGGTAACACACCAGGAGGGAATACAAAAGCATACTCAGAACCCAATTACACATGATTAGAGTTGGCGTTTAATTAGGAGCGGAGACAGATTTATTTTCAGGTCGGCTTTGTTTCCTTTGCAGTTCTTTCTGATTTGCTTGTTCCTATGCATCATGCATTGCAGCCTTCTTTTTTAGTGGCACAGCACCTCTGCTTCGAAGCTACTGCAAAATACAAAAATACAAACACAGTAGCGTAGACATGCATACTACTGAAAGCATGGGTAAAAATTTGCCCTTTGTTTCAAATGTCTTAGATTTATGCTTTATATTATGCATGTGCTGGCGGATCGTTGTTTGTTATTATTATATGTCTAATGTTGAAGGTTGTTCACTTGCTGCAGGTGAATCTTCATTCAGGATTCTTGCATTCTGCACAGGAAAATACATATATTTAACTAGATTACTATTGCGTAGCAGCCCCTGTTACAAATCTGACGACGTTTTTTAAATCGGTGCTGAATACATCTTCGTCTTTATGCCAGCTGAAATTCGATTTTAGCCCACTTTATATCTATTTAAGTACAAAACAACTACTTAAATGTTTTAAAGCATGATATTTGACAACGCTTTATTGTTTGCCCTTGTATGGTTCTACCTAAACTTGAATACAGTGGAACTACTGCGTACAGTAGTCAAGTAAAATGTTTTTCCTCTATCTTTTAAAACAAATGCCATGTAATATCGAAACCTGTGATGAAAATACAGAGGTCCCAACACATTGCATCAAATTCGAATTACATACATTACGCGATATCCTGGCACCACCAGTGAGCCTGATTTTCATTGCCAAGTTTTACGGCTGCTTTAATGACTAGCGCAGAAATTAATTCAAAACCTATGAACTTCCACCCGCTTGGAATTATACAAATTGGCACATTCATTGCTAGAATGCATTTAAACAGAAAAAAACCAATTGGTTTCAATCATTGGAGAAAATGTTTTGGTGTTAGATATATTTACATAGAGAATATACCTGAAAGTAGTAGCATTATAGATATGATAACAAAAAAGCAGCACCAAGTGCAACATTGACTTTCTCGTCTAGATCCTGGACGTGGAACCGGGACACGTATATTCACATGAGACCAAAGATGCTAAATCCGCCTATCTGTCCAGTCGGTTGGTCTCCCCAGCATTTAGATCTGTCCATTTTCCTCTGTATAGCCGTTAATTTGATGAGTCTAGGATGTATAGACTTGCAATCGAGGGAAGCATTTCCAAATATTGCAAGCGAATTGTGATATTGGAAAAGTCAGTGAAATTTGTTAGTGATGTGATAATACTGCCGTCTAGGCTGAAAAAAGACAGTGATAAAATGTGATGTCTCGTTTACGACGACGGTGAGGAAAGATACCAAGTAGAGTCCATAGCAGTAGACGAGTGGAAACAGAGAGTAGGTACAAGAGAGAAGGTATAGTGGTAGCTGACCATCGTCTTCCGTCTGCCTCTTGCTTTAAAATCAATCCAGCTAACGCAATGTCTCAAACCGAGCCACAGCACGTACTTACATTATGAGCTAGATATCTGTTACCTAGCGCCCCGTCGCCAAATCCTTTTAAGAGCACATGGGTCACTGACCAATAACCAAATCACACAAGTTCTTAACTTGTGACTTGCCATCTAGATTTCTGCTACTCACAGAAGCAGTCACTCATTGCTCAATGTTTTGACACATAAGCGCAAGTAGATTCGTACAGGAAAGCGGTGGGGCAATCAGAACTCCTTAGCTTCTGAAGTTTCATTTCGGTAAATTGATTCTCGTCAACAAATATACACAGCAATTAGGAGCCAAACACTGTCATATGAATGTAGCTCTCTATTACGTCTCGTACCGATATGGGTTTAAAAAGATGCCTCCGATTATGAGCCAACGATTAGTCCTTCAGACTTTATACTTCTGTCGTTGCGTTGCGTGCAACAGTTAAACTGCTTTAGTATCCGGAATCATTTGTCTCATGAGTCACTTTGCGAGAAAAGGACTTGACGTCGGTTTTTCTGTCGAAAGCTTTTGATGCGGCTGGGTCATGTCGCCACACTTGCCGAGCACCACGGCCGTTTGTTATACATCGGATGGCATATTCCCTGAAATTTTACTACTTCTGGAACAAAATACTTGCGGCACTGACATATTTGGGAGCTGTATTGTTTTTAAGGTAATAAATAAATAAATGTTACAAATGAGAGAATCATGAAAAAGTGGCGACAGACTTGATGGGTGGATGGAAAGGAATTTGGTGGGATCATCACAACAACAGTCATTCTTTCAGAAGCTGCTGCTGCCATGCACTATATTCCTTGGATTTTGAAGATCCTAACCTATTTAGGTTGCACAGCACCATCGCCAAGGGTACTCCAAAGGCGCTACAAATTTTATCTTTCTACCATGAAGTCTCAACATGATGATGAATAGAACACACATAAAGTTCAGCATGATACGTTAAAACATGACTTTTCAGTTTGAGACAATTCACAAAGTCTTCTTTACCGAGTGTGGTGGGTGAAGAATCTGATAGTTCCACTGATCCCTGCTTTTGAACCCGAGCCGATTCAGTTTTTTGTTTGATTTACACACTCTGTACTCTCCAGTATAGAGTAGACAGTTGCTTGTCGTGAAGCAAATAATTGGGCTCGTTCTGTAAATTCTCAACATTCATAGGAGAACAAAAGAGTTCTTTATTGATCACAATTAGTTTGTCTCCATGTACACTGAATATCTCTCTGTTATACTCATAAACCAATAGGTTTCTCACATCATCTTTGGAAGAACAAACAAGTCCTTCTGTTCCAAGAAATAGTTGCATTATCTATTAATATTTTTGGAGGAAAGGTTTTAACGGATTTTCTCAACAAAAACAACCAACTTGCTCTTTAACATCTCGGGTGGCTTGAGGATAATGGGAAACTATTGGTTGATTGCTACTTACTGAGTCGTGGTAAAATTATAAATAAAAAATGCTGTGCTCCGTAATTCAACCCGTGAAGTGAACCCCGATTGATATTTTACTTTCCTTTGGCATATTATATGTAATTGATTTTTATCCCATGGTACCGAAAGTGTTACATATTTCCCATCATTCCCATTTAATATTATGAGTTTTCGCCTGAAAGCAATAAAAAGCGTATCATGTACATTCGTAAACGTGATTTAATCCTGAGCACACGTCGTAAAAATAATGAAAACCACTATATCATACAATATCACCATCATCATCATGTTATATGCCAACCATAGGAAATTCAATCTGGTAGCTAAACTGTGGATACATATATTTGTCAATTAATGGTCTATTATTAAAGTGAAGGGATCACTTTCCCGCAGGAATAGAAAACGAAAGGGGATAGAAAGGGAAGGGTATATATATATGCGCGCCACTGAATGGAACCGACTGATCCTTCAACGACGTGCCAGTAGTCATTGAGCTGACAACCGCTTCGAATTAATATGAAATGCTTAATGTAATGTCTGTATACATAATATAAAGTGAGAAAAAGAGGGAATCCTCTCCGAAACTCATAATTATTTTGATAGGAAACGTATGCTTCCTTGTCATTTTCTGTTTTATAGGGTTTGTGTTACGTTTTCCCATTCTATATTATCATAGATTACATGTGACTTTTCAGTTTTGGTTGCATTGAATTGCAATCGTATTGCTTTCTGAATAGCGAGGAAGACAACGAGATATTTATTTATAACGATCTAATGCAACCAGTCAAGGGATTTAGTCAATGGTTTTTATAATCGGTCCTAGGTTCTCGCGTAACGTGTGATGTGTTATAACCACCGATGGATTCCTTGTGTTGGTAAACAACTTAAGCTCATGAATATACGTAATGTCTAAATGGCGCAGGGTAACTACCGACGTGGATGGGCAAAATGTCACTTTCGATATTTTTCTCTGATAATATCGTAAAATAGAGATTTCGTATTTTGAAATTCCCTTTTTTTCCCTTTTTATGCCACGATTCTTGATTCCTCTATCCGAAATTACAATATTTTATAAATGTAATGTGCATAGTTACTTTACATCTTCAACAAAAACAGCTCAATTGTCTGCCTCTTTCTCTCCAGCTCTGAAAGGGGTCATGATAATATGATGATGATGACTGCAGCCTTTTGTGGAGCTTCGTGAAAAAATAAAATCACGAGAAATATAAATGGAAATGGGATTTTAGGATATGAGGATCTGTTGCAATTGCATCATGCCTTGCATACGCATGGAGAAATGATGCTAGATGTAGAGATGTAAGAATCATTGTTATTTTTCAGTGAATTGCGTATGAGGAATTGAGCTCACAGTGTGAACATTCTACTTACTATATTATTTATTGTTGTGTGTGGTGCCTGGTGGTGTGTGCATGCGGGTGTGAGAGAATCATCCACGTCCACCCTTCCCATCCATCCACCATCTACCACTAGTTGTTCTTGAATTACATTATTACAAAGCAGAAAAATAATAATGATATTATGTATCAAAAAGTGGAATCAAAAAGTGAGAAGGCGGAAAAGAAGCCTAATAACGACTTACGGATATTGACTTTGATGTCATTATTACTTCATTCGGGTCTCATCTTTTATTGTTCAAGGAATTTGAATGAAGGCATCATTGTAATCTGATACTCGTCGCATCATTCCTCCGCAATAAAAAACTCGAAGAGAGCAGTGCTCAAGTTGGAGGAAGGTTGAGCATAAAAAAGGAGCATTTCCGACAAACTCTCCAAATGGGTTTTGATACAATTTTAAATGCTTTCTCAAACAAGGGATGCTGCTGGTGCCGGAAAATCTGACAGAAGAACACAGAACCCTGCACATTTGGAAATGTATATGATTAGGGAACAGTACAATTTCCTGGTTCTGTCATTTTGTATGCAGAAGAGCAATTCCTCGAGTGTAAGTGTAGATAACAATTATAAAAGCTAGAACTGAGGCAATCCTCTCCTCTCAGCTACGCTGTAATGATGGTTGTCTAAATTTATATGACATACAACTACAACCTTGATTTGATTTTTGCTGGCTGGGGTATCCAGTTGGGCTCTGCGTTCCCAAGCACTGCATTTTAATTCGCTGTGCACTTATATTAATAAAAGGTTTGCTTGTATACATACTTGTGGAAGTGTGAGCTACATAAATATTCATGCACAATGGGGATATGCTCACTAGTTCACTGCAACCCATCTTCACGGTAAATTACCCCAATTTTATAATAGACTCTAATCGAGCTGCGTTGCGTTCCTCCTTCATCTCCTCCTCTCATATCATCAATCCCGTCCCAGGATGAGTTGTACAAGTTGCAAATAAAACATGTCGACCAATGATGCCTAAGCAGCGATAAGAAAACAAGTAAGTAATACAAGCCAAGAAAAAACGCTTTCATAAGGTTCCATCATAAAAGGATTCCCTTGTCATTTCATTTCACAGCATCATCATTTGAATCCAAATGAGAATGTGAGGTTGAGCTGAAGGTGTAACATTGATGAAAGAGTGAATGAAATGATTATTTAATCAAATCTCGAACTTGAGTGAATGAGAAGCGGCATTCAACCTACGGAAAAGGGTAGACATATATCTGCACAGCGAGACAAAGTCGCAAATTTCCAATAAAAATAAAAGTGCAATTAAATTTAATGTTCAGATTTTACAAATGTTTTATCGTGATAGGTAAAAATTCAAAAAGTCAAAGAACTAATTTTAAATATTGCACCATATCTGATAAAAATTAGAGTTGTGTACCATACGTTTGGGTAAAAATGTTTCTGGGAATCATAAAGCCGAGGTAAATCATAATTATGTACCTTCAACATTTCAAAGGGTTTTGATGTTTTATGGTCAATCAAATACGTGTTTTCTTTTATTTCAAATTCCACAGTTTTCAAATTTGTCGAAATTGCTAAGATTATCTGTATTTTTGATCATGTCGGTGATTTTAAACCCTTTAATATTGCATTTCAAAAGACAAAGCAAAACCAAAGGAGCAATCAGTTTCATAATGTTTCACTTTCCCCTTGGCATGTTTAAACTATGTTTCATATTTTGATGATTATCTCAAAAAGTAGTTCCAGTCTAAAAGGCGATCTCTCATCTTTTCGGGGATTTTTCAGCACCCAAGATAATTTTTAAAACGTAATCGCATGCAGATACAACAAATGAGCGAGAAACGTCAGTAGGTTGAATTATAATAACGCTATCAAAAATGATGTCTTAATGGGCCAGTTGTCTGTCGTGTTGACTGTGAATCAGAGGATATATCAGTCACTCCAAATTTTTATAACTTGCGTGAAGAATAACTAGAGGTGCGGATAGAAGAAAGCTAAACTGATCGTGCACGAAACATTTTTTGTATTGAGAGAGCAAGCAAGTATCATTTGGTATACTCCTATATACTACCATGCTTAAACATACTCTTCCAGAGCCGACCCTGCATTGAATAGCCATCAAAGCTGTTATTCTCTAAATTAAGACATTAAATTAACAAAATCAAGAATACACATTTCAATGGATTTACTACTCATAGACCTAAACTGAGGAATTGGATTGCATCAAACATGAAGTTTAGCAACGTTTAATAATACACATCGCTTCTATCATTGGCTCCAAAGCCAACACGTACGGCTACTAATATTACCATAAAATTGGGGGTTTCTCTCAGAATGAACGCTGAATATTCCGTTAATAAAACTACTTTTTCTCCATGGTGTAGACACAAAAAATTTGTTTTCAATGTTATCTGCCCTCTTCCCCTTATTAGTAGCTATGGCCGTCACATGAAAGACTTAGATTAGGAGGGAGTACGTTACAAAATAACTTCGCGGTAGTGTAACGTTTTATTGAAAGAAAATGAGGTGTGTAAGATATCATTAAATGGCTCCTGTGTATAAAATAGCTGGAATGAATGAAAACGTCCAACTAATAATCTACATACGTGGCTCTATATTTCTTTTTCCTGTGAGTAGCCCAGCACGCTCATTTACACTAGACTGAAGTTTCGGTTGCATGAAACTTGGGCACATTTTGTATTCTATCCGAAGATCATGCCAGCTAATGTTTTCATTCCACAATCCGCACCAGCGAATGAGCGAATCCACATATATGACTTTCCAATGTTTGTCTGTCTACATATTTGAGTAAGCAGCAATCAAAAAGTGTTCGCATTCGCACTTTGTATACACTTTCGTAATAACCTGCAGGAAAAAAACCAAGTTGATTTGATTGAGCCATTCGTGTTTAACAAAACAAGATACATACATGCATGCATGCATACAAATCAAAGGCGATATGAGATATAATGTACCTATTCGGTCCTAATTCACTCTTACTACTTCAATTTATATCGTATTTTCATGCACTACGGAGAAGGAAAACCTATAGATAGGACATATCAGAGATTTTGGATAATAGGAAACAGTCGAGGGCGAGAGCCATGCAGCCATGATTGCATCGTTTTGGCGGAGTTGGTTGCTATCAAGGGAACAAAGTTATAGCCGTAAAAATACAATGGTGAGGGAAAACACTGGAAAACATCCAGTGGTAACCAATAATAAGCTAATTGCATGTCTAATTTTGATGGTTTTAAGTGGGAAGGAATCCATGTCCTAAATCTGCTTCTACTTTGTAAAAACAAAATTGCTAGGTACATTCCTTTTAAAAAACTACATCAAAGGGAAACGTAATCGTTCTACTCACACTACACATTATATGCAGCTTACTTTCATTTCGGGCTCTTGGCTAGCTGGTCAGTAGAAGTAGACTTTTTCTGATCATTTTAAACCAAATGTAGCGTTGATTGAGACATGGAAAGGGTGAAAAGGTGTGGTGTTTGATAAATTACAACCTATTCATTTACCAACAGCAAATCGCTATTGAAACGTATGAATCATATAGCTACGGACTAAAGAGTTGGGTCAGGTCGGTAAACGGTTGACTATGATTAGTTTTTATTAACCGAACATTCCACACTACACCACCTGCAGTATTTTGTCAATAGCAAAAAAATGCTTACTTATAAGTGAAGTACTTCTTTCAATATTAGCCACCTTCACTTTCAATTTCGTAATGCTCCATGGTGAATTGTAGATTAAAATTTTCTACCAACATTATTAATATTATTACTGCAGCACGACGGAAAACTAAACTGTATGCATGTGTACACAGAAGTCGTTTCGCTTCACCCAAGTTAACTGAACTGTGTAGGCGTCGCTTAAGCATTCACTGTGAAACTTTCCTTGGTTCCGGTTCCTTCTGTAGACTGGGGACTCTGGCGCTTAACTGAGTTTTGCTACTTCTTTCTCATAATATGAAAGAATAAATTGTGCCCCTTGTCCCACAATCAGTGTCGTGTACGTCTTTCAATGCTACATTGATTTGATACACCAGCATTATGATTAGGATTTTTTATATGATCCATACCGTTAATGTAATCAATAACGTTCTGTTAGCTTTCTTGTGACTTTATTCGAATAATTCAAAATAATAATAAAAATTTAAAATTAGCCTATTACTAATTACAAAGCGTTTTCAACTCAAATAAAGTATGAACAAATGGAATGTTTAACAATAACTTTAACGAGTATTAATTTGTATTATTCACAACTAATACGACCTCATTTTTAAATGTTCGTAAAAACTAGAGTAGAGCGATGCGGTGATGTAAAGTTACCCAACATTTGTAGCACAGTGTAGCTTCTGTTCTGTTTCCTATGCGTAATACTCATTTGAAGATAACAAACAAGGAAGGCCAGATGCCACTCCGAGATAATCACGATATGAGAAGTAATATAAAAGTCATGAAAAGAATTACTCTCCTTGATGTGCTTATCAGTATATAATTTTTCAACCGCAGTAAATGGAGACGACGACAAAAAGATGTGCTTATAAAAATACACTAACTAATTTATGGAATTTGATGAAAAGCAACTGACGTTTTCAAAATTTATGTGGTCGTGTTCCATATTATTCCCTTGTGTCGTCCCGTCACATGACGAATGTTGGCAGTGAAATAACATCACCATATATACATAAGTGCGCATTAATGAGGGAATACCTTTAAATCATGATTCTATGTGTGGGGTCTTCTCAGCCATACTTGCTTATTTGACTAATAAGCATGTTTCATACTTGAGCACTTATTACTACTCTTATTATATGTTGGTATTATCTAGCTATTAATAGTTAAAGTAACGAATTACGATGGGTGACCACAAATTCAAAGAGGAAGAGAAGGAGAAGGAGAGAGAGAAAAGTTGAGTGGCTCAACAAATTTTCCCATTCATTTTGTATACATGGTGAATGACGATGACATTATGAATGCACAACTAAAAGGTGACCGCAGCCACTGCCATGACCACAAGTATTTATGTTCTCCCAAGAGTGAGTATACCAGCGCACCAACTTTTTCGGGGCATTTAGGCAACGAGCGAGTAGCCAAAGGCACGAAAAAATTGTAGTAGGAATCTCCCAGAAGGGAAACGACCACCATGTCCATAAGATATCGTCACCTCGGCAAGTAAGAATCACTCATTTGAAGTGGTCATTACAATTATGAATACAATGCATTTAGTTGCTTGATACATCGTTCTTACGTTTCTTAACATAATACATATATAATAATAATATGCGTGTGCATAATGCATACTTTCACACTACTCGCATTCCGTATGCATAATGTAGATACACATTTCATATGTCAGGAACAGTTTCCTAGTCAGTCAATAGGAATAAATGCCTGTGTGTAGATGCCTATAAGACAAGACAAGAGGAAAAGTTGTGAATAGGCACAATAACAATGGTACGCCAACGCCATTTCAATAAAATATAAATAGTGACTGCGCCACCCTATTTTATTAATATTTGCTTAAAAATTTTGTCTTCTTACCTCTGAACAAAGCGACTTGACAAAGTCTCGCAATGTATTGTTCCCTTGAGAAATAAAGCTTTCAACCATCATGGTGTGTCAGAGAATCATACCGGCATAACATAAAGTGTCTTCAAATGTCCAATTCATTTACTTTTACTGACACGGACCAAAAATATAATGAAGCACGACCATGAAAGATATTGAAATCCGGTATGTATAAAAGTAGAATTCATTTCACAGACCTCTGATTATCTACTTTCATACTTAAATTTTCATACAAAGCAAAGCAAAATCGTGTAGGTTGGAACTAGCGACAAATCTTTTCATTTAACTCTCTAAATTATATAGAAGCACAATGTGCACACATCCCAATCCTTATGGACTCCAAGGGAGGAGGAAGGATGTATAGAAGCCACTTAAAATGTTTCCGACACATGTTAAGTGCTCCCGCTATCAATTTCACTTGCAGCCGCTCATTTAGAATGTTGTGCGCCAACATAATGGCTTATATTTAGCTGTTTGGAACTCCATGTTAACTGATTTTTTCACCTCTGAATAGCAAGTTATAACAGGATTATAAGGCAATTTAGATATTTAACACAACAGATGAAAACGCATTGCATTTGTACAGAGCAAGTATTTAGATTTGAGATACTTTATCACTATCACTGCTTAAATAAAAACGTTTGTTTGTTCCACGAGCTTTTGATTAGACTCGTGATGATGCTCATCATGCTCATTATTTTATTGGCCATTGAAAGAATGCAAGCTTATTTTCCTCCGTTTGTCTACCCATTACGATTGTTATCATCTATTTTTAAAAAGATAAGAATGGTTATTAAGGCTCATAGTTTTAAGACTGTTGATGAGCACGGTGGTGCTAGTGATGGCAATATAAAGGCGGAAGTACACTTACCTGGTTCTTTTTAGGATATTACACATAACATTTCTAGTAATAAAACCCATTCCCAAAAGGGTGTTAAGATGATACAATAAACATCATAGAAAGATTTTTTTTCGTTTCCTAATCTTAACCACTTCACTTTCCTGTGCTGTTGACGATTTATCCAACACTTCCGACTAGTTGGGTTAAGCTATCCATAAATGTGTAAAAAGTTGAGCAAGCGGCTTTATGTGTAATTGAATACACATTTTACCCTAAGAAATGTGTTAAAGTGCTTAAAAGCAAATCTTATAAACTTTTCCTCGCCTTCAAATAATTACGATTCAAAAGTTTTATTATACGCACATAACAGCTAAGCTAATGTTTTTGTTTTTTGTGTTTGTGTGTGTAAATAAGAAGCGACAAGAGGCCCGATTTTTTTTATCATTATAACAACCTGCTTTCTGTTGTAGTCCATGTAGGAAATTTGGATATCTCTAATAAGGATATTCAATTGAGTGAGCAGAACAAGTTCAAAAGCTACAGATTAGTCTTTGTTTTGGAAGATGAGGTAGTAGAAATAAAAAGGTGCAAAGGAAACGGGTTACTTCACGATAAGTCCGGTTTTAGCTTTCAGTTCAGCGTTAATGACTGTGTGTGATGGTGTTTGAAAAACAATGCAGCCACAACAATTATACACTTTTCACTATCATGAGATTACTAGTCAGAAAGCGTTAATGATCCGATTTCTGCCATTTCACGCTTCCCCAAGTTTAACCAGTTAATTTGGTTAGTGGGATTTTAAAGAGTAACTTGTTCCATATTTGTGAACACCAAATACATTAGGAGTCCATCGTCCATCATTATAATGGAGATATTACATTATATTATTGAGGGATTCGACGCCTTGTGCGCTAAAATTTGTATATGTTCATATTCATACAACTTTAATTTTGACGGATGAAGTTGTATGCAATTATTATAGTATTTTACGGTCTAGAGTTTTCCTGTCAAAGGGAGTTTTAGGATTTATTGCTACACCGCTCTCTGATCACGAGGAATCCATCAATTTCTTTCGGAATGGTGTTTATTTTGGGTGTTTGGAGTGAACATGACAATCTAGAACCAGAAACACTTTGCAATGCATGCAAAGCATGTGTTATGTTACCTTGCAATATGAACTAATATATTAATGTACATGCAAAAGCTTTCAGATGGAGCAGCTAAATGTCTTCTTTCTTCAAAATGTTAATAAAAGAAGTAACCTAGGACTGTATATGCCTGATGAGTATTTATTGCGAGGCGATTGTGTTCTGAGCAAAGTCATTTTGAAAATCCATCCGTAAGCTGTATGTATACTACACCTTTAACATGAGACCCTCCTGGTGTTCTTTGTTTAGCATTGGGCTATGACTGATTGGAAGCAATTGGCGTGAAAGCATTAATGAACTCACCGGTGCACTTCACGTTACTAGGAAACATTTAGGTGCTCCTGTCATTCATTCATGCGATGACAAAAACAGGGCTTAGGTAAAGGAACAACAAAATTCATGTCCCTTTATGACCTTGGAACGAGCCATATTCTTTTAAGCATTGTCACTATTGCCAATGAGAATCCATTCCATTTTCATGATGTAAAAGTAACAAGTAGTAAGTATTTTATTTTAGTGTTGGCTAAAGAATCACCAAAATTGAAAAGGAAGAAAAGTAAGTAAAGCCCGTGACAAATGGAACACCTTTCGGTTCAGCTTCATCTTTGCCTTCAATCTACTTCTGACTTTGCTATCGAGTCGAGCTGTTGGATATGCCTTAAACCTAATTCTGAGTTTAATATACTTTACTTGAGCAACAGAAAAGAACGAAGATGAGCCAGAAGAATACGATTGACGGAGGACAAAAATATACAAAAGAATGATGCATTGGATCTTGGTAGAAATAATTGAGTGACTCCACTTTGTCTAGAAGCTCATTTCGTCTTATATTGAATGGTGTTTGTGGATGTTTTTCCACTATATTTCGATGTTATGGTAAGTGTATTACTGTCCATTCACTCATACAGATATGTCCTACCCCAAGAAGCGATGCAACAAAGAAAAGGTGAGAGTATTCCTAAGCTAGATGATGGAACACACAAGCACAAATCTAGTCATTCATTGATTAGCTCTGTTGTGTTGTGTTAAAACTGTTTCAGGTTATGCAAGTGTGTAGTTCTCATCCGATAATTCCATTGTACGTGGGAGTTGAGAAGAATTATAGTCAAAGAAAACTACATGCTTGATGGTTTTGAATGGGTCTCTTTTCTAAACGCTATTGTTTGTTAATATACTCGGAAAGAATGGGGAAGAAGAAGGACGAGATGAACTGAAAAATTTAGAGAATAAAGGCAAAAATTGTAGCTTGGACCCTACTCCAAAAATTATACGTAATATTCCAGTTATTCTTCTTTTCACTTCTTTGGTCTTGGATAATAGAATGGAATGAAGAAGTGGGTCCCCATTCACTATCAGCTATACATACACTATTATTGTTCTGTAATTGTCGCTTTCCAAAAAAGTGATCATCCTATACATTTTAAATGAATGGCAAAATGCCTGCAATTTTTTTTAAGAAGAAAGAGGACAATGTACAAGAATCAAATCCAGAAAAGTCAGCCTCTATATGTGTGATGGGTAAGGCTGGACGACAGAGGAAGAATTGAACAGATGGATGCACCCGAATTGGTTTTCTACAATGTGTTTCTGGCTCACTGACTTTGCCTAGAAACTCAGTTTGTTATGAACCTACCTACGTAGCAGTTTTCATTCTTGAAGCGATACCATGCCCGAAAGTATTCGCAATGCTGTAGTCCTCCTTCAACAAATCAGTCAAAAGGTTCCATAATTTTCAAGCGTGTACATAAATGAATGACATCGCATAAACTCAAAGGGAGCAATCAATAAAATGAACTGCCTTCGAACTTCATGAAATCAAATTTTCCAAAGAAATCTCCTGTTTGAAATGACGGCGTTCAAAAGTCAAAATTATTTTCTTTCATGAGTTTTCAAAAGGAATCCAAAGTTTCATTTGATAGAAGATCGGGGTTTTACCGTACCACTAGTAAGTAAATGGGTGGGTTATTTTCCTCAGATAACTGTATCATCCATTTTCACCTGCAAACTTACACAAATTTTGATGCTACTGTTAGTAGGTATTTCTTTGCTATACGATCTCAAGTACAAGCCTCTGCTGTCATTGTCAGTTTGTTTCTCTTGTTGCCGTTTTTATTTGAAACTATCATCCTTGTGTGTATGTGGGTAAAGTGTCGAATCAAAATGGGATATGGCTGGATGCCATGTGTCTTCAAACGAATGAAACCCATTTGTACGACTTGTGTGGCATGTTCTTGACTTTTCAGGTAAATTATCAAATGGGAGGAGACAATTTACCAAAACGAAATGTCCTATTGCTCATTTTTGCTTTTATCTGTGCCGGTAATCCCTTGCAGTTCATTCTTTTTGAATTGTCCGAATTCCAAGTACTACTACAACAACTTATTAATGTGATGGCGATCCCCAACACAATTTGGTGAACTGAAAGATTTTACACACATGAAAATTGCAAATGAAAAACGGTATAGTTGACAATTAAACTTAATCCCTTCGAGAAATTAAACATGAAACTTTTGCAAACCGATTTATCTCAAATAAATTATCACATTGGCCGATTATCCACTGCAAATTGACTTGCACTTCCCTATGTGATACCATGCAGACTGATATACAAAATGAAGTCTGAGAACTTATCATGAAGCTGTTGAAAACAACAACCGGACAAACTCGCCAGATAAAGAGTCGTCAATGCGTTCGGGAAATGGTTTAAGACTGCATCGATAAACCCTAACTCTTGTTAACCACCTTATAATATATATATATATATGATAATGCAGATGAAAAAAATGTTTTGTAAAGGATTTTTTGCATTCAATGTGAAAATGTAAATGTCGTTTGGGCAGTAAATTGATAAATGTATGGACAAGGACCTCCCGAGAGACTAATGATATATGGCAGGTTTACATAGCTTTTTGTATCTTTAAAATATATTATGTTAGCTCCTAAAACGTATTAATGCATTTAGCAGGCAAACTAAGTACCGTAAAAAGTCTTTAATAGTCATACTCCACTCCCTTTGGTTGGCAGTTAGTTTTATTATTGCTTTTTCTGCTCCTGGATAAATTAACGTTCCTGTCAATAACAATAAGTAAGTGGGTAGGGATATTAAAAGTCAACTTTTAAATATATATGTGCCCGGTCTCCCTGAATACCTACGTGCATGCACTATATACGTATATACTTTGTATTATTGTAGTTTTTATGTTCCGGTAATAAAATTCCCATTGTCATTCATCACAAGGTGTGCATGCGACCATTTAGGTTGGAGTATCTCTTAGAACGAGAGCTACAACCTACAACTGGTATCACATCAGTAATCAGGTGAGTTTTTATGGATAGATTTTTATGTGTACTCGTAGAAAACCCATTAAAATCTACAGGAGGAGAATCGCCATCCGATCAACAGGCATAACATAAAACTTTACAAATAATGGTTTACCTATGCTTAAAAAGCAGTTTACATTCTTGTATTTCAGTAGCTTAAGTGCTCATGCCACCTTGATTTGCAAGTTGTACTCCAATGAGACAGTAATTGCATTCTTATGTAATTGATTTGTATTGTTTTAGCTGCTTTTATTATTGCATTTCCTGTGCGTGAAACAATGATACAAACTTGAAAGGTCACTCTTGCTCCAGTCCACTTGGATCCTTTAAAACTCACGTAGCATTCTTAAAAGCTATATAATAATTGTTACGAAGAACATGCTAAAAATGTTTGCATCTGATCTGGTAAAAACCCAGTGTCCATAATACTTGATTCATAAAAATCTCAACGAGTGAACGAGTATCGCTGTTTGTAACAGTTTCAACTTCAATTTAGAAATAAGCGTTTACGACTTATCATCTAGAGCAAAAATACGCTAAAAGTGAATTTTATAAATAAAAGTAAAGTGGGAGGAACCTCACATGGTTGAACACAATTATCATCAACTTGTGTAGCCAGGACTGTGTGCGTCCAGCATTTCCAGTTATTTGTAAGAAATAATTACAAATGAATTGCATTGCATCAGATCAGTCGATAATAAACTTACGATTTGTTCTTGTTCTCATTGTCCATTGTTGGTAAACTCATGTTTTGAGAACCTCCATACGTTTGTCCATCATGGTTGGTCCACTTCAACGAACACAACAAAGTAGTGCTTTGTTGATCCAGATTGTTTTCGTTGAAATCATAAGTGCTTCAAGTTGATGTTGTGCCAATTCAAAGAAAACTAACTATGAAAACTCTTGAACTAGAGGGGTTTCATAGTTTCATACATTGAATTAAATAGCTGTTGAGTATCATTATTTGGCTAAAAAAACTTTGTAATGAGAATGATGGTCGTAAAAGTTTACTATTATGACGTGGTGTGTGTGGTTCCCATTTCGGAGAATTATGTTTTTAGTACATACTAAAAAATCTGTTACAACTGTTCCCAGTCCCTTCAACTCTATTCATGTTCCATTTTCAGTTGTAGAAGTGATATTCCGCGACCTATACAGCCTATATACATTTAATGAATTGGTATTATTATGATTGGAGTGTTGTGAAAAATGGACCTTTAAGTATTTAAGTGAGTAATAGGGGACGGCCCTTTGTACTTGTTAGTGCATCTATAAAACACAAATCCTCAGCTCAACCTTTATCAAGGTTAGTAGTATATGTACATGTACTTATCGTGTCTATATACTTGAATACCACGCTTTTATGCAGCTGCAAGATAAATAACACAATTCCTTTAAAAATGCTTACACAGTCCTTTTGTAAATAAACACCTTTTTCATTCACTTGCGGTTCGGAGCTCGGAACTTCTTTTCATTTGAGAGCCTTTGGACAATTTCTTTATAATATCACTCCAGTCAATGCACACAAACTTATTATGTAATGTGTATATGGATAGGATACTTTGAAAAGTTTGTATTTTTCATTTCATCCCATTCAATTTGGCATTCTCTTCTTTTCACTCTATTAATAACAATTATGAATTGGTTAAATGTATAAAAATCCTTTTGACAATTACGGACAGCATTGTTGTGAAGTTTGTGTAAATGGTTGAGGATGGCTCGGTGATAAGGTTTGAGTGTATCAATACCCCGCGTAAACGTCACAGTCGCAGTTTTCTTTTCTTGAAAGCCCATGGTTACCGCCTGTATTAAACTCCGGCCAAAACATTCTTGCCCACTGATGATGAGCAATGAATTCAAAATCATAGATTGTCAGTACATTAATGATGAACTTCAAATGTCAATCTGGATATCATGTCGGGTTAGAAAACTGTGATCTATATGCAAACATCATCATCATCCGATCCCCATGTAAATATAAATCCAGAAGTTATAAGGAAAGCCAGTGAAAGACGCTTGAATACCGGCAGTACAGCCAAATTCACCGTTGAGCTTAATTAATGAATTGAGAAAGTTCTATTCATCTTTTTTACTAGGTGATGATGACGATGAACCGTGACTAAATGTTTCATAGCTTGTAGTAAATTTGTGTATAAAAAATGAGCTCGGGGTTTCGCTTTGAGAGCTGAAGCATTTGTAAAGTGTTCAGGTACGCAAGAGTGAATAATAAATGACGGATGCATATTATGTATGTGTAACAATAATGATCATCAGTCGATTATTCGATAACCACAACAGACATATGCTACGAATTATGTGAGTATTAACTTGGACAACTGAACCGGCCTTTTTTATTATTTCTCTAATCGTAAGTATGAAAATAACAGCTTTACGCTGTATTAAGTATCACAGAGAAAAGAGATTCGACGCAAGATACAAGTATAAATATTGGGATGACTCAAAAGAAGAAAGGAGAGTGAGAAATGGAGTTTTTTAAAAAGAGTCTGTTATTATTGTGGGAATTCAACCTGTCAGAACCAATTACCACCACATTCACGAAAGGACTTTGTCGATTTCATGGTTTGCACTGATTACACTTTGGGTTTGTAATTCAAGTCTCAATAGTTTGGCTCACATTTTTTATTGCTGTTTAGATGAGTCTATGAACCAATAGAATACCACTTATTCTTGCAGGGAGATACGGTATCAGTTTCAATAGCATAAGGAGGCAGATCAGAAAAATGTTCCCTTTATTTTAAATCTTTATATACCTCATTACGACTCAATAAAAAATCCACCGAGTCCTCATGATGATTATCCTTATCCAAATAAATTTTGAAACTTTGATGGGATATGACACGGTATTGTTAAGAAATACATATACGGCAAGATGATCATGTTTAATGAAGTCATCAACATCCTCATCAAAAGTGCGTGCAAGCTTTAATAGTTCTAAACTTTTGTGCGTAACCACCAATTTTGTTCACATAAATATGATCACCTTTTTCTCAACCAAATCGTCTAGTTTCTGTAAGTGAGTGCCATAAGTATCATAATACAGTTAATAGTTTTTTAAGTTAAGCATGAGGGAGTGAAGCATACACTTCCTAATGACATTACTAGAAGGGTGCTGTAGTTTAGTATGTTTTTTCTTTACGGCTTTTTTATGTTTTCATGAAATCATCAAGAACACACATATCTAGATTTGTGTTGCTAGTGGGTTTGTTGTTTGTAGGTGTTGTGAAGACAATTTTCAAATAAAATTTTGAAATGCAAGCCTCAATTATTCACTGAGTTTACGACCAAATTATAATGAGCAAGAGGTTTTTCTCACGGTTTCTTGTCAAATTAACCATTTGTCACCTGCTACGATCTACAATAGTTTAGCTGGCTAGGGAGAGAATACATGCTTGTAAACTGACATGAGCGTCTTGTATGATGATATTATGTTACGTGGAAAAGGAGATCATCTGGATTGATCTCAAGAAACATACCTGCTTATCTTTTTTATTTTTTTCGTAGGTTTCAAGTAGGGTGGGTGGTGGTGGTGTGATGATGGTAGTAAACCTAGGCGCCTTTCGTGCCACACATGTGCGCCAAAGCCAGTATCATTCATACAAGTTAGAGATACACACAACTTTACATCCGTTCTTACTCCTTAGCTGATAAGGGTGATAATATGGTCATAGTGGTTGTTGCACAAAAGAAGCCTTTTCATTTTCTTCCATAAATTGCATGACATTGGAACTGATGTTTAGTATCATCATTAAAGGACAAGTCTTCACGAAATGTTTGATGGTAAATGGGAATGTTTGGGAGTCAAGATCTAACGGTACAGGATACCAGATCAAATACCAATATTACGGATCACTCTCGGAAACAACTCATTACTCCTCTTGTTTCTTCGTCCATCCAACTGAACACGCGATAAATGACAAAGTAGAGCATCAGTTTTCCAAATCGTAATTTTCCATGAAATGAAATATCCGTATTAGGTACATATTGTAAGATACTTTGGTCATAGTTACGATGTTTTTCATGGTTTTTTAACCTGACCAGAAAAGCACATTAAGCAATCATTTAGTTTTTGTTGCACCGTCGTCGGTCGGTCTTTTAATGAAATGGAAGAGAACTCAGGTTGCAAATTTAAGCAAAAGCATGGGGTATACATGCAAGCGGCGCCCATTATTTCGTACCATATTTGCTACACCATCGGCGATTATTTATTGTACTCAATTGAAGCAAATTGTTGGTTCCCAATAATGCCACATATGCCGTAATAGGAAACAAATTCAAAAATTAACGTGGCAAATGGTATATGTACAAGTTGTCACGCAACAAACAATAAAAGGCCCCATCAGACCTTCCAAATGACGTTTGAACATGCTCTTTTCCGTCTTTTCACCATTTTATTTTTCACTCTTCTAGCTCATAATGACTTGCCTCCTCCACCTTTCTGTCTCTTGTCTGTACTTCATAATAGTTTCCATGTCTTTATGAACTGATAAAATATATTTTACTCGATTCCAGGAAAGACGCCGAGTAAAAATACGGACCGGCGTTGCTCCTGTTTCGGTGGTGGTAGCTTTATTAAAACGTCAGTTTCATCAGGGAGCTAGCTCCTAGCTGAGTTAGTAGATACGCTCACAATGTACACCGTCTAAAGAAAGAACGTTTTCAGTACAAAAATATTTTAGGAATGGTGGCTTTCATCGGCTACTAAATTACAGGTTCGTG